>JANTQE010000009.1:0-52282 GCA_032988195.1 Arachnomyces sp. PD_36 | reverse complement strand
ACACCTTCCCGCGGGCCCGCCCCCTCTTTTTTATTGCCGGTTTTTTTTTCCTTGTTGTGTGTCCCCCCCCCCCCCCCCCCCCCCCCCCCAAAAAAAAACACATAAAACAGTCAGTCAGTCCAATTACTCACCACCCCTGGCTCAAAAACTGGCAGATACTTCCCCGGCCTCATCCACGCCATATACGTCGAGCACGCATACTTTGTGCGAAAGAAACAACGAGCTGGCGGCACGGGTACGCGTGGGGATGTGCCGTTTATTTTCTCCGAGCATGTCCAGAATGGGGATGCGACGCCGGGGAGTAGGTTTCCGGTTCCGAGTTGTGCCGTTTGAGGTGATTGCTGGGTGTTGTTTCTGAAGGATGAGGAGAAGTTTGAGATGATGGTGGTTTGCTTGGCTCGTTTTTTATATTTTTTAGGGCTGGCGATGCATGGTGTTTGGTTTTTTTGGGCTTTTGGAGTGGCATTGTGGGCAGCCTTGTTCTGTTCAAGCAGCGTTTAAAGGTTACCTTTTGTCAAGGCCGGTGCGGGTTCCGCTTTCGGATCCTTAGGAGTTGGTGTTGTCGGGGTGACCTGGGTTCCAGGGGTTGCGATGGAGTTGAATTGGGAAAGGCATGGATAGGGGTTCGTTTTTGTATAGTTACTGACCACCACGGTGGCTCACGCTCGTTCATCCTAACTTTAGGAAATTGACTGCGAGTGCTGGACTAGCATTTGATATCTGCCCCCTCTCCCCCCTTAGATATGTTCCCTATTTGCTGGGCAGTATCTTCTTCACATAAGGCTGGATTTAAAGT
The DNA here is from genome assembly GCA_032988195.1 of Arachnomyces sp. PD_36. Classification (NCBI taxonomy): domain Eukaryota; kingdom Fungi; phylum Ascomycota; class Eurotiomycetes; order Onygenales; family Arachnomycetaceae; genus Arachnomyces; species Arachnomyces sp. PD_36. Next base: position 51,486 of record JANTQE010000009.1, on the reverse strand, counting down.
CATTGCTTCTGAAAAGGGTGAAGATTCATACATCCAAAAAAAGCTTTCCATTTTTTCAACATACATGTCTACCCTTGAACTCTATAACTCCATAACCCTGCTTGCCCATCACCCCTTCACAGCATCCCCTTTACTCTCCAACTGCGGGAAATCAAACGCCGCACTCCTCCCAGCCCCAACCTCCACCGCACTAATATCATTCCACTGCAAAGCCCCAATCCACGGCTGCACATTCCACCCAACAATCAACGACGCATTCTTCTGCCCCGCAATATTCCCCGAGATATCAGTAATCTGATACTTTGGCTTCTGATTCAGGAGGCGGATTTTAGGGTTGGTGCTCTTTTTCTTGGATTTGGATAGGGAGGAGGCGTAGGAGGGGAAGTAGCGCTCTGTGAGGGCGGTGAGGGAGTAGGGGGATGGTGGGGCGGGGATGATTGTGTCCCAGATTATGGATTCGGTGTTTGGGGTTTCGGGGGAGGGGGCGGTGAGGGAGGGGTAGGAGGCGAGGACGTAGACGAAGAGTTGTTTGGTGTTCCAGTTGAAGAGGGAGGTTAGGTCTGGTGGGTGTTTTAGTTAGTTTTTGAAGTTGGGGTAGTTGGTTGGGGTAGATAGGGGAGACGGAGACGCACCAGCCTCGAGGTCGAATCGTATTTGCGCATATTCCTCCTTCTTGGTTGAGTAGTACTGAGGACGCCCTTTGAGTCTGGAGGATATAGTTAGCATCGGTGACTGATAGGAGGTTGAAGGGGGGCTAATATCTTACACTTGGACGTTCTGCAATTCGACATTGGCGGTTGGGCTTGGGGGGTGGAGGAAGACGGAAACAGCTGCTAGACCACCGATCACGAATGCGACTGTCGTAAAGAAGCCGAAGACGCTCTGGAGACGGGTGAGTGAGGAATGCATGTTGTCGATCCAAGGTGTATGTCCTTTATTTTTTTCGGTGTCCTTTTGCTTGCTGCCCTGAGAGCCTGAGCAGGATTAGATAGCAGGATCCTTGAGCTGCTGCTGCAGGAGAGCAGGATACAAAAGACGAATAGAACTAAGTGCTCGAAAACTGCGTGAGCGTCGGCATTCCCTCTCTTCACTTCCTCTTCGTCTTCTATCTTCAAGCTCCGGCGACGATGAGATCCAGCTGGCACGTGTCTTTTCCGAGATCTGGATGACTCAGCAAAAAAAAATGCAAACAATGCAAACCTAATCGTTCCTGATCGAAGCTTCCGCTTTTATGGGTCCTTCCTTATCGATAAGCCTTATACTATATTTTTAGACTACATACATATCTCCAACTCTTCCTCTTCACGATGTTTGATGTCGCGGGGGTCGATAGAGACGAAGAAAGGGGAGAAGAGGCATTAAAGCAACCCATCCGAACTTTAGAGAAACGTAATAGAGCCAATTGGGACTGAACTACTCTTAATATCAAAAATGGGAGACCATACTTTCTTCTTCTACGGTAAAGAATCTGATCCCCCTCCTCATCTCCAACCGTTTAACCAACCCCTTCTAACCTAAACCCAGGAACCCTAATGGCCTCCCCGGTCCTCTACCGCGTCTGCCACGGTACATCCAAGCCAGGGCCTTGGCAAAGAGACCGTCTAACAATCAGACCCGCTGTCCTGCACAACTTCCGCCGTCATCGGGCTCTTAGACGCGATTATCCTGCTATCGTACCAGTAGATGAAGGTGAAGGTGCGGGGAGTGATAAGGATAAGGGCTCCGTGACCACCACCACCTCCTCGGTTCGTGGGACATTGGTCTCGGGTCTCACGGACGCGGATATTTGGCGGTTGGATTTTTTTGAGGGGGATGAGTATGAGCAGAGGAATGTTAAGGTGCGAGTTTTGGAGAAGAAGGAGGAGGGGGAGGGGGGTGGGGGGCAGGTTGATGGTGTGGTGGTTACGGAATGGGATAGGTTGAGGGCGGAGATACTTGAAGCGAAGGAAACTGAAGAGGAAGTGGAAGCTGTGACGTATGTCTGGGTGGCGGATAGGGGTATATTAGAGGATGAGGAGTGGGATTTTGAGAGCTTCTTGAGTGATAAGTTGACCTTGTGGGCTGGGTAAGGGGAGGTGGAGTATAGAAGACGGTGTCCTACTCGTCCCTGGCTGGGACCAGGGTTATTCAGAGACAATATGTATAGACGACCAGTATTCAGTTAGAGCATAGATCAAAGTTTCCATTACACAATCAGATTCTATGAAGAGCACCCATACGCTATGAAATGATATTGTCGCATACACTAAACATTGATGAGACGACAACGAAAATCATGACACCTGAAGTAAACGCACACGCTCGATAATGGGAAATTTGGGAATGCAGTGTGTCTAAACCATTCAGATGCACCGCCAAAAGAAACTCCAATCATTCATAACATGGCAGACAGGAACAGGCAGAAAAGGGGAGCAAAAGAAACAAAAACTGAACAATCAGACAAACGGCATCTAAATCCTCAGGCGGCATTGTAACAAAGCCGTCTTAGATTTACGACGATCTCTGGAGAGGATGGCCATGACTGAAACTCGCCGTCACGACCCCATATATACCTCAACACAAGTTCTCCTCTTCCGGGCCAACGGTGATCCAGGAGCCATTCAAAGAAGTTTACTAAGGCTGCCCATAAAGGTTGAGCGGGTCTCCTGTTCCTTTTCCTCGTCCCCATCTCGGCTTTTCGAGGGCCAGAACTCTAAGAGCGATCTCTTAGCTGACTTATTGGGCGACTTCTTTTCCGGTGACTGGTTATTCCGTGGCGACCTTCTCTTTGGGGAAGGGGTCTCTTCTATTATCCTGACATGACGGGAGGGTGTAGCTGGAGGATTGTTTGCGGGTTCTTCGGCACCAGGAGTGCCTGGGACCTGCGGTTCGATCGATACATGATCTCCTGCAACTGTAGTTGCTTGTGATGGCTCGGATGGAGTACATGGTATTTCTTCGATTGAGGAATAGTCGGCTTCCTTCGCAGGAGTAGACGGCAGCCCGGAGGGGGTGGCTCGAATATTTTTGGGGCCGTTTGCGGTTTTGTGGCGAAGCTTTGATTGGATTTTCTCGGATATCCTTGAAGATACTCTGGGGGGATCACGAACGGGAGATTTGTGAGTGCGAATGTGGGCGATTTCCTCTATCGTATTTTCGGAGGGTTTGGATAGGCTTTCCTCCAATGCCTTCAAAGGATCCGGAACAGGAGATCCGCGTGCAGAGGCAACAGGTTTGTCTTCACTGGGCTTTTCAATTGGCTTTAGAAGAATCTCCAAATGTTTCTCATCAGCTGTGGTATTCTTCTTCACATCCGTTTCCCCGCCCGTCCCCTCCTGTTCATCATGCAGGTTGATCAAAAACTCCCGAAGTTGCCTCCTCAAAACCCTAGACTCCATCCTCGGCCAGTCAACCTTTATATTCATTTCCCTCTGAAGCTGTTTCCCAATGAATTGGTCCGGGTCCTGGGCGAATTTCTCCAGATACGCGAGTAGGTATAAGCCGCAATCGGAATAGTTAGGTTGCTCGGGTATCCCCTTTGCGGTCATGCCTGAGATATCGGCCTTGTTGATTTTCATTGACCGTTTCGCGTTGGCTTCCGCTTCGAGGTAGTCGCGGAGGATACGGGTTGTGGGAGAGCGCGGACAGCCCAGGGAGTCGAAGGTGATTATAATTGGTTGTGTCAGGTCATACTTTCGTAAGTTTGGTCCGGTTGACTTTCGAGACTTCTTGGATTGTGTCGAGGTCTTTTGGGTGGCAGGTGGTGATGACGACGGCGGTTCTTGGGCTGGCTTTGGTTTGTCCTCCTTATCCTCTTCTTTCTTTGGCTCCTCTTTCTGAGGATTCTTAGTAGCCTTTGGGGACGAATTTTCACTGTCTTCTGGGAATTCTTCTTTCCCAGATTCAACGCCCCCTGCTGAGATCACCTCTGCAGAAGTGACTTCTGTCTTGTCAGACAGTTTCAACGAGGCGATTTTCTTCCGAGTATGCTTTTCTTCTCCATCGCTGGAGGAGGCCTCCTTCTTAAGATCGTCCTTCTTGTCTGAATCGTCGGGGCTAGTGTTAGGTTCACTTTGAGCAGCGGTCTGCTCACCAATTTCAGCCGCTGGAGCTTCGGCTTTCACCTCCTCACCTTCCGGCGCATCCAACTCATCGCTCTCAAGCTGCCTCTTCAAATGCGGTAAGTTGCATATAATAGCTACATACCAATGTGCATTTTCATTAATCGGCACAATAACATAATCCCGACTGAAGATGTCAACAAGCCTCGTCCACTTCGAAACAGCTTGGTAATTAATCCCCTTGGCCCCTCTCGGCGTATTGGTGAGACTCGCGAAGAAATACGAGTTGAAGATATAGATCCGCTTGGCCAGATCTGGGTTGGTGAGTTCTAGGTGGTGTTCCAAGTATCGCAAGAAAAACCCTACGAGGTTGTCGTTGAGGAATTCGTGATCGCGTAGTCGTTCCAGGTCATGAGCTTCGACTTCTGCTTTCCTCTTGCCGACACGGGGATAAAGTAAAGGTCTGTTATTTGGTTAGCGCTGCCTAGAAGTACGAGAATTGAAATCACTCACGTTGACCACTTTGGAATTGGCTCGTCGATCTTCACCGGGGATGTTCGCCTTTCGTTGCTATTAAAGTCGTTAATAAGGGTATATCAATAGCACAAATAGGTTTCTTCATACCTCGTCGTTTCTGTAGCTTGCCTCCGCGACGTGGCAGACCTCGTCTCTCGAGGCTTTAAGAAGAAGCGGGAAGTGTCAGAATCTTGGGTAGTAGAAGGACCTGAAGCATTTGAACCAGCAGGTCGTCCAGTTTTAGCCTGATGGTCGGAAAGCTCCAACTGAGATTTTCCATCCTGGTCATCCACATCTACGATATCAGGTTGACGACGCGAGCGATTTCTAACGGGATTCTCGACACTACCTCTAGTCGTTCCGCTCTCATCTTGAAGCGATTCGGTGATCTTGGCGCGTTTTCTTGTTGTGAGTTTGGTATCGGGTTCGCCTTCAGTTTTCTTAGTTCCTGGACTTGGCCTCTTGGGACCACTATCCTGCTGAGCGGATATATCGAGAGAGTTTTGTTTCTTAAAAACCCTATCCATCCACCCACTGGCACGGCGTCAGCTCTAGCTAAAAGAATAGGGGAGTAATTAACTCTTAGTTACATACCTCGGTTTCTCATGGGCTCTAACGCCCGCAGCATATCTGTGACTTCCAAGCAATCGAACGAAGTCGCTGACCCCCTTCTCCGAAACGAATTCCAAGTTTATGGGAGGAGGACCTAGCCGAAGACACAGCCGAACTTTGGCGCTAGGGCTTGAACCGTAAACTAGATTTGCTATATCCGCAATGGGTAACTTATGTTCCTCGCTTTCCGAGATATGGAAGTGGATGGTGTCTTCAGAATCCTGCACTGTAAGAGTCCCACCATCTGGATGAGTGGTCTTGTCGAAACGCATATCTCGGTACTGAGCGGATATGAGATTAAATGTATGCATATCTCCATTCCGCCTTGCACGGCTGCCTTTCCTCGACCCCTTACTTCGAGTTTCTTTGGAGTTCGATGTGAATTGAGCGCGTTGGATGTTACTTGGGGACATGCTTCGAGGTCGAGTGCTGGTGCTAGGACGCACGACAGATGTTGTCGAATTGGGGGAACGAGGGGAGTGTGGGACGGATTTGCGGATGGTAGTTCCACCCTGCAACTCGTCCGGGCTCTCATGACCACCAGAATCGCCGTGGTTTTCACTTGCCTGGGCCTCTTTCTCCTTGCCTCGCGTGGAGTTTCCAGCCCTCTCAGGAGTACTCATATCCCTGTGGCGGGCCGAGATCGGGACTTGCACCCCGTTCATTGGCACCATAGGACCATTACTAGGGTAAAGGTTTCCCCTTGATGCAGATGTGCGCATCTTCCGTTGCCGTTTGGCATCCCCTAGAAACTTATCCTCATCGATTTCACAACTCGCTGATATCCTCGCTCCACTGTTCGTGCGGCTTGGGGGACGACATTGTACCATATCTTCTATCCCCCGATACTCCCTAACCCCTTCACCACCAGGCGCCGAGGACATATCGTTCCCAAACCGTTTGGCGTATATACTCGAAGACTGCGATGCTGGCTTCCCAACCTGCGAATGGTCGTCACTGTCGTCGATTTCAATAACGTCAGGTTTCGATAGCTCCTTTTCTCCCCTCATGCGCTTCTGGGGGAAGGGCCAATCGGAGAGGTCAGAGCTGTCGGTCCTAACACGTTTATAATTATTGGTAATAGGTGGCGGGTGTATTTGCGGTGTGGAAAGGCTCGGTCGGCCTTGGGCACGGGCAGGACGGCTTGATCGGGCATTATTTATCGTATCGAAGGGTTTGATGCCTGTGTTCACGACCTGCAATAGAGCTTTAGAACCTCTAACTTTCTCATCCCAAGTAGAGAGAGAGAGTCGTACCTTTACTCGTTTCGCGGGATGCGGGACGATTGGGACTCCGTTCGGATCCGGGCTGTAAATATAAACCGCTATAAGCCCGCAGCTCAAAACAATTCCACCCAACTATCTATCTGGGCCTACGTACCGAGGGTCTCCTGTTAGCCTGTATTCGTCCTCGGTTTTCCTCAAGATCTGCCGGCGCTTTTGTGTCCCGTTGGTCTGAGTTGTAGCAGCACCTCTAAAAAATTATCCAGCAGGTCAGCTTGTGTCCATTCACATTCACCCCACACCGCGAATTTTAAGACCGAAGCACTCGAAAATTGATAGGGATACGCGGAATCTAACGTACTGTCGGTGATAACTGTCAAGAGCGGCACTCCTATCGCACAAGGTAAACAAGTCAGCAAGCAATCCTCTCATATCTCTGTGTGGAAAATGGGGGGCAAACGAAAAGTAGTCGTCCGGGCCTCCGACTCCAAAGCGACGGACGGGTGAATTAATCCCATACATTTGAGCTTCTGCTCTACCTTGACAGGCTTGTAAGATTCCCACTTCCAGTAAACAAGTCGTCCTCCGCCGACATCTGTGCTGGCGGAGGTTAGTTTAAGGTGTGGTGTGGTTTGGTGCGTGCGGAGTACGGGTTTGCGAGGATGGGTGTTTTGACGGTGTGGAGGGAGGGAGCTCGCGGGGGAAAGGGTCAACAGAATATTAGTGAATGGGTAGGTATTTGACGAGGAGGAGTCATTTATGGAGGGGGGTCTGGGTGGGATAAAGAGGTGTAAAGAGTGCTGTGTGAAGGTGTGGGAGGTGAAGTTTGAATCCTGAGATTTGTGGTGGGTTGAGATTCTTTGAGAAAGTTAACGATTCACGCCAACGCTCACAGTGAGGATGATTGCTGCCAATTCACTCTACATGCATTAATGGATCAATCTACGATATAGTGAATGGAACAACGAAAGGTGAAGCAAAAGAAGACAATATTCATGACCAGTGTCTCATAGACACTCAAATCTGACTTAATTCCGCAGTGCTCCTGTCCCTGTCATGTCCTCCACCAGAACAAGAACTAAGGGATGAAATAACGCTGCATTCTTCCCCTTCGCTGCCGCTACTTTTCCATGAGATATCTTTTTCACATGACATCTTGCATTCAAATAGAATAAAGAAAAATAAAAGGAAAGTTTCACGCCCTCTGCCCAGAACAACCAAAGAGAAGCAAGACAAAACCTGAACAAGAAACTACTATACATCGTCATCGGAAGCTAGGGGACGGGTTTATCCCCTCATGACGCAGTGCTCTTTCCCTTGTCGCCCGTTGGCTCATCATGGGTGTTTCCCCGACGCCGCTCGCCGTGGTGGTGGTGGCGATCGGTTGTTGTCGAGCCCTTCTCATGGCGTGCATGGTCTATGGCAGTTCTTTGAGCGATACTGTCATCATGACTCTTCCACACAATGTTAGTATCCTGCGGGAAGCTTAGAAGCCGCTTGATCGTTTCCCTGCATAAGCTTGTTAGTGAAAATCCCGCATGCGCTCGGCAATCGGAACATACCTGATCTTAATATTCCTTCCTCCATCAATCCTTGTCCAGACACTCAGGACATCCTCCCCTCCCCTCACACTCAGAACAGCCCCACAAACCTCATCCCCAGCTTCCGCAAACTGATCACCAATCATAGCCAGCAAAAGATCCTCCCAATAGCGATCTGCCACACCCTTCTTCAGCCTAACAATCCACTTCCCACCCCTCTTATTGGCTTCATCCTCCCAGACAGGACGTATCCCCTTCTTGAAAATATGGTAATCAGAAACAGACGGAAGAAGCGACGGCCTCTTCATATGAGAATAAATCGTCCAGAACCCCTCGACGGACGATATCGACGCGAGCGCAATCGTAGATTTTTCATAGTCGGAGTGCTTGGGGGTCGGGGGTCGGTACCAGACGATCCACGTGGACTTTAGAGGATGTTCCTTCAGCGCGGACGCAGGTACCGTGGTATTCAGCGATGACGAAGAACCCTTCGATTTCAGGATCCCCACCCCTCCCGTCTCGTGTTCCCCTGATATATCCCTCTTCTCCCCCAGCGCTTTCGCGGAGCCTAGCTCGTATGAACTCCCCGGAGTTCTAGGCGTCTTCCCAGAGGCCCCAAACGAAGCGAAAGCCCCGGATCCGAGACCGAAAGCGGAGGAGGCACCCGCAGAGGGGGAGGAGACGGTTGTGGAGAGAGGGGATATGGTGTTAAAAGGGTTCGATCGCCCGTGTGAACTGTCGGGTCCGAAGCGCTTGGAGCTGTGTGTACGGGAAGGATCTTGTTTGTTGCCGCTGTCCTTGCCGTCTGTGGTGGACGTGGAAAGCGAAAGTTTGCTCGAGCTTGATCGGGTTAGTTTTGTGCGCATAGAAGCTGATGTTAGCGAGGGAAACACTGCTACTTACTTCGACCTGCGCGTCCAAAGATTTGCGTTCTCCATTGGGGTTGCAGCGGTTAACTCTTGGAGAAATCCAGTGGCATGGGGTAGCAGTCGAGGCAAAGGGTCGGGAAACGCTTGAGGGGCTAAACAGAGGATATGTGGTGGTTTAAAAAGCGCTAAGTAGTAGGTAGTATATTTGGCAGGCGGCTGGGATAAGGATAAGAGGTTAAGCAGTAGAGATTTGGAGGTAAAGGTAGGAATGCGAGATGTTCAGATTGCTCTTGTGAGTGTTTCTTTCTTTCTTTCTTTCTTTCTTAACAAAGTCAAGTCAAGCTTTTGCCGCCGTCAACCAATAACCGCGCGTCTCCAGATCCCCACAACAAGAAAACATTTTCGTCTTTCCTTCCTCTCTTTCTTCTTCTTCTTCTTCTTCTTCTTCTAACAAACAAAGACCACCACATCTATTAAATTCATCGCCAGCAGACATTCTACACCTCCACTGCGCTGGACGATAACGATAAAGTGTGTCGAGATAAATCAGTTTAATACTGACATCCGCATCTAAAACCATCATCACGAGGGCTCTCCAGCTTCCATGATGCGTTGATGACCTGAATGACGGGACATATATACTCTACCACACTACTTCAATAGATACCACTGGCACAGACAGGATTTAGGACTAGCTTTTCTGGGAGTTCAGGTAGCTCTGGGTACGTCATCTTTCGATCCCGTTCCCTTTCTATTACCCTCGGTTTCGATGAAGATATATTCCAGCTCTGGTAAGCTGAGGCGCTCAGCCGCAACTACACTCTTGCCTCCCACTGCAAGAAAGCTGGCAGAGCTTGATGCGAAAGGCAAAGTCTGATTGTTGAGGTGGTGGATTACATGCACTGTGTGGTATTAAGCTTGGAGTAATTGTAATGCTGATTTCATACTGGAACCGTAGTTTCCTTCCATCGTTACCTTTCCGTCCCATGACGCCTATGATAAGCTCAATGTCTTTCGTTCACCCAACACACACACACGCATCGTGAGTATGCCCTGGACCAATGCTGAAGGGAAGCGGCACACTTCTGTAAAGTGGCGATAGCACCATGCGGCCTCGGTTGTAATCGAAAGACTTTCGTCGTCTCTAATGATAATGCTATTAAATAATAAATCGATGATACCCAGGTGCTGGCTTATTGCTAGCCTCAAACAAAAGCTTCGCGTATTCAATCCTTTGGCTATGCTGCCCTTTCCAACACCATGCATATGCTAAAACAGAGAAAAAAGAGTTAAGAAATACCAAACTTGGGACGAAAACCAACGAAATATTCCATAACCAGGAGAGAATCTGAGGGTAGGAATGGGATAAAGAGTGTTGTCTGATATAGATAAAGGAAAAGAAGCATGACGTGTAGCCAAAGTGGTGAAATCAAGGATTCACATAGACAGTCCCATCCCTCAATTCATGTATACTTTCCTTGTCAGATCCAGAACCAACATCTGTATACCTCCTCCCATGCCGAAGTTCGTGTATTGTAACCCTCCTATTTCGAGAAGGTTTCTTACGGCGGGAGCCTCGAGGCGTGCCTCCGCCAGGAGTACGACTCTCAGTCGCTCCGCTTTCACTAGATGCTGTACTGAAGGCCGTGCTTGCTCGACTCGTCGGTATAGACCCACGATCGGAAACTGCGACGACTCCATCTGTATACAGCTTTCGTAGTTCCGTGACGTAGTTTTTCTCCTCGTCGCCTACTTCGACGGGTGGACCGGTAGCTTTCATAGCGTCTGGCTTGCCTTGGTCGAAGACAGCCCAGGAACTGCTCGTCACGCTCTGGAGCATCATGGTGTGGTTGAACGCAGTCACTTTGAAATTGCGTAGTAAGATGACGTCGCCTTCGCAAGGTCGTGGGATGGCACGCTTGTACCGGCGGAATATTTGAGCAGATGTTGTCCTACCTCCCAAGGAACGATCTGTGACGTGGATAGTGGTGTGGTAATCGCGGGCACCTGATGTAGCACGGAGAGGTTGCGTGGCAGATATGACAATGGAAAGGGTATCGGTAGTAGTGTTGAAGTTGTCAACAAGGGTTGAAAGGGGGGCGTAGTATGAGAGGGGTGTGCGAAGGCCAGTTGCATGCCGGTCTGGTTCAGGTTTTGGAACCTTAACAGGATAGGGCGTTAGGAATGTGGGATCGAAAGATTTATCTTTTGGAGTTTGGGGCTCGTCTCTCCCCACGCCATTTTGGTCGCCATTATGTATCGGCCGTTCCTCTGATTTTCGCGCCTCATCCGAGATCTCGGGGACCAGGGTGGTTTCGGGGCTGGTCGACGCATCCGGTTGGCTGGCCGATACATCAAATTCGCTTTCCTCAGGAGCTGGAGATTTTGTTGTCGTTTGGTGACCTAAATCATGGTGTCCATCCTGCAACTCAGCCTCCCCTTTGTCTGCGGAGGGAAATTCTGACTCGGAAGGAGCTTCTGCAACTTCTTCGCTTTCCGCCACGTGTTGTGTTTCTTTCTCCGAATAACTCTGAACCTCAATATGAGTCTTTACCCCTTCTGTAGAGTTTTGTAGGTGCGATGCTTCGAATATATTGATACGATTCTCAATATTTGATCCATCGAGTTCTCTCCGCTCTGTGGCTTCCGAATATTCCTGGGTACGAACAGCCGCTGCGTCTTGGGAAGCATCAGGAGTTGGGAAGGTGGGTTGAATTCCAAGACCAAATAATAGTTGCTGTGATGGGGAGGGGGATCTTTCTTGGCTAGCAACGGGACTGGGAGGTAAGTTCTTCCTAAAAGACGGTGACCGCACGCTGAGAAGCGGGTTTGGTCTTCGGCCCACTTGCTGTGGTGATGATGGCCCATCTAGAGAGAGGCCCGACGGGCTCTTCTTCTCTCGAGGTGGAGGTGGAGAAATATCACGATTTTGTGTTGAAAACAACCCAGAGTTATAAACTTGTTCGTCGACATACCCACTCTCTGGTTCATCCTCTGACCGACTGGTAGGCGAGAAGGAAGGGCTGTGCCCGTAAAATATTTCGTGAGCAGACTCTTCCGGTTCCGAGGAAGGTTCGTTCTCGAGATTTGTCTCTGGCTCTGCGACATCTGAGGTTTGGGACTGCTCGTCGAACTGTCCTTCGTTCATATCGGCCGGGTATTCGACTCCTTCCTCGGGTTGTAACTCTTTATCATCAGCCATCATGTCCCCTGACTCGGGCATATATGGTTGCGACAGTTCCATATCCTCTGGTAGACCCGTGGACTCAATATCATTCTCTTCTTCCGATACTACCGATTCTTCCTCGTCTGAGAAGGGGCTTTCAACTTCACCCGGTCTAACATTTTCATTGTCTGTGGCAGGTGGGGCCTCGTCATCACTGTCCAGCACAATCACTTCATGTTGGGTCATCGTAACCGGCTGTTGTTCGTGGGAAGCACTTGGAGCAGCTGCATCGTCCAGCTCATATTCTCCATCTGCTTGAGGCTCATCCTCCGACTCCCACATATCCTCATCGCTACCAACCCTTTCTTCATCGCTTTCGGCTTCGCCGTAATATTCTTCTGGGTATTCGTTGTAATCCTCGGGGCTACTTCCAGACTCGGCCTCGTCAATAGGTCCTGGCACTTCCTCATCAATCTCAACATGACGATCCTCACCGCCAGGGCTAACACTCTCATCTTCATCTTCAGACTCCACCGAATAGGGATAGTCTTCACTAACAGCCTGAGGTTGTTCCAATTGTTGCTCCTGGAAACCGACGGAACCAGTTTCGTCTGGGTATGAGGTTGAATGGGCTTCTGGGAGAACAGGATACTCAACCTCTTCTTCAGAAACTTGGTCCTCATCTGAAGCTTCGGATTCAACATCTTCTCCATCTCTAGGAAAGATGTACTTGCTGGGGGTAGTTTGAAGCTCGACTCCAAATGAATCTGAGGATTCTGTAGATTGCTGGGACGAGGGTTTGCCTCGTTTTTGTAGACCTACATCCACCATCTGTGCATCTTGAGATTCAATAAACGTGTCTTCCTCCGTAGTATGACCCTCAGGGGGGTGCTCGGGTTCGTTAAACTGGCCAACCGGTGTTCCCGAGCGGGTATGCAGAGGCGATACCAGAGGTAGCCCGGCCGAATCTATTGGACGAAGTCGCGGTGTGTCTGCAGCGTGGGTTTCGGGCATTCCTGTAACTACCAGTTCTGTCGTGCTTGTATTCTCGACGACTACGGACGGCACCATTTCGTTAATAGCGGGATACGGGACAGTACCCGCTTGTTCCCCAGCAGAAATATTATTGTCCAACCCGAGCTGCCATGTGGATGTGCCGAGGGCCTCATTATTTGAATGTGCCTGGACTATAAAGCCATCCTGTTCCTCTGACTGTACAACGATTTCAGGGTACGAAACACCTTGCCCATCTATGATATCGATGCCCGGGGTGTCTTCCCGGCCAGTAGCGTTTTGGAAGCTTTCCGTTTCGGTGGCATTGGGTATCGACTCGGTTTCGTCTTCGACTCCACCATCTGGTAGCCCGTCCGGTATCAACTTGGGAACAGGTTCGATCCCAGAACCATCTGACTGGGGACTTCTAGACCTCCTACTTTCAAGGTCAAGGTCTTCCATATCAACATCCTCAAACGGGTCCGAAGTTGTCATTTTCGTCGGGCTTGGAGATGTATCACTAAATCTCCACTCGCTGCTCAATAGACTGAACCGTGTACGCTTCCTCCCTTTCCCAGCAACGTATCCATCTTCCTCCGCAAATGGGTCGTAAGAAGGGATTGAAAGTGAGCCAAGTGATTGACGGCTGAGACGCGAGAATGCAGGGGATGACCACTGATTTGGGGCAGGTGGTGGACTGATGCGTTCAGTGTCTCCTGAATTAAAACCGGATGAAAAGCTACTGGCGGAAACATCTTCTGGCGGGGGATCAACCGGTCGCGGGGTATCATGTTCGACGGTGTGAAAGTGCTGGGAGTCTCGATGGACCTATTTAACTGTAAGTAACCAGGGCATTAGCCTCATGAGGCCCGAGAGCATCATACCTCCAGCACAACTCGGTCGTTGAAGTTCAGGTCCCAGTTGATGCCTTTCCCTGGAGTAGCATCTCCCGCCTCATGGTTTACCCATTGCACCCCATCCAGGCCTAAGATAACAGTGTCCCCAATTCCAACCTTAGAGTGAGCTACAGCTTCGGCACTTGAGCCATGGAAAGTTGCCTTGACCTGTCCATTTAGGCGTCGAAGGCGGAAATCTGGGTCCGAAAGGAGGAGGCTAAACGACCTGGTGGAGGACGAAAAGGGCCATAACAACGTTACAACGGCGCAGACATATCGTTGCTTGGGGTTTTCGAGAGACGGAGAGAGCTCAGCTATCCGGATCGAGCTCGATAGTGAAAGGCCTTTGGCCGAAGGAGAGGGAGAGTATATGCTCATGGCTGGTGTTTAGGTCGTAGGGTGGTGATAGAATCGTGCTAAACGCATTGCTATCTCGGTGACAGTATTCCATACATTCTCAAGCTCTTAGATTCCGGTAACAGAGCGTCCATCACCAACAGATAATTTCGTTATCCAGCACCAAACACACACACACACACACACACACACATCAAGCTCTCTTTGTCTTTGAGGTTCAACAAGTCACTCGTGCCTGCAGACTGGAGCTCGCATTACGTAAGCTATTAGTAACACGCAGCATCCTCGGATCGCGAGAATTCAACAGCGAGCAAGAGGGGGATGGCAACTGTTCAGCAAGCACCAGGCACCGATCAAGACATGGGTGCACTTCACGGTATTCGAAATGTAGCCATCATCGGTGCCGGGCCAACGGGTCTTGCTGCTGCAAAGTATGTTTGAAATCCACCTTAAGGAAAGGAGTCTCTACTCACCCCTCATTCAGATACCTGCTTGCGGAAAAATGCTTCGACAAGATCGATATATTCGAGCAACGCTCCACGGTTGGAGGAGTCTGGAATTACTCTCCAGCATCGGATAAGAGGCAACTTTCCCAGGAGATACCACAGGTCAATCCTCACCAGCCCCCGGACAACCCCATCTGGCATACGGGAGAAAAGGGGGCGAGGAAGGCGGATTTCGTATCCCCGCTCTACGATAACCTGGAGACGAATATCCCGAACTTCTTGATGCGATTCTCGGATAAACCGTTTCCAGAAAATGTTCAGCTGTTTCCGAAGCATGAGACTGTTATTCAATACCTGGAAGATTATAGTGCCGATATTAGACATCTGATCCAGTTTCAGGTGCAGGTCACTGATACTCGGCTTGAGGATGCTTCTCGGGGAACCTGGTCGATTACTACTAAAACACTGGAGACAGGCCAGGAGAATACCGGGGTCTATGATGCTGTGGTTGTTGCCAGCGGCCATTATAATGTTCCAAACATACCTTCGATCCCCGGGATATCTGCATGGAATGAGACCTATCCCGGAGCTCTGTGTCATTCCAAGTTTTATAACTCACCCGAATCTTACCGTGATAAGAAAGTGGTGATTGTCGGCAATTCCGCTTCTGGGGTTGATCTTGGAATCCAAATAGGCTCCGTTTGTCGAAAACCATTGATATCCTCGTCAAGATCTGAGTCGTTATTTGGACCTGACCCTAACCCCGATAAATTGGAACTCCCTGAAATCGTGGAGTTTTTGTCACCAGAGAACCACGATCGTGCTATTAGATTTTCAAACGGCCACATTGAGGAGAAAATAGACGCCATTGTCTTCTGCACGGGCTATTTTTACTCTTATCCGTTTCTCTCTTCGCCCAATCCCCCCGTGGTGAATGATGGAAACAGGAATCTCTGCATCTATCAACACCTTTTTTATATTGAGCACCCTACCATGGTATTTCCCGTTTTAAATAATAAGGTCATTCCATTTCCGTTAGCCGAAAATCAAGCGGCGGTCTTTTCAAGAGTATGGTCTGGCCGACTTGTCCTTCCCTCGAAACAAGAGATGCATGGCTGGGAAGACTCCCTCGTCCACGCCCGCGGTCCTGGAAAGGCATTTCACGCTTTGGGCTTCCCGATGGATGCTGATTTTATTAACTTTTTATACGACTGGTCTTCACAGGCCGCGGGCGATGGCCACATTGGCAAGCTGGGGGTTCGTTGGGGAGAGAAGGAGAGATGGGCCCGAGAACGATTTCCATTGATGAAGAAAGCTTTTGCTAGTCACGGGGAAGCGCGGCGGTTTATTCGGACTCTAGAAGAGCTTGGTTTTGACTATAATGCATGGAAAGAAGAGCAAGAGACGAAGAGTCAAGAGGAACCGGATAAACCTAATTGACATCTATAGACTTATATACATCCATATAGAGTGCGGATCTTTTCATAATGATACCATGGCTCCATCTACTCCACCAACATAAACTACATGCAACACGAATGGCTTGAAGCACGACGTCCTCATTTTGTTTCTCACTTTGCTCTTAGGGTTTAAGGGGTCCTTCGTGAGCAACACGTGACTCGGTCATCTCCATGATCTTCATCACCAAATCAAGCCATCTTCTTCCATCTACAAGCGGAATATAAGAACTCTGTCCCTTTAGACGCTTAAACAAATCCAAACCTGTTCGGTGTGTATGGCCTTATAAATCTCCTGTTATTGTATAGCTTCAGCCCCTGTGCGCCACCCATCCCGCCTCTCTGCATTGCATAAAAGGCGCATAAAGAAAGTCAATGTATATTCCCCCTCCCATTGTTCTAGGGAACGGCAGAGCTAACGCTTTGATATTAGATATCAAATATCTGTGAATACAGAGATCTTATACAGTTCAGCTTCAAAGGACTTGTCAAGAGCTGGTCCCCAATCTGGGATCTTAGCATCTCAGTAACCACCCAGGTAGTGAGTACAGTATAGACCCCATCTGACATGGCCCGGACCAGCAGTGGCTCTTTTCTCCCTGCATACGTTTTATTGTGGTTATTCATGCAAGGATATTGTGAGCTAATAATTCTTTACTAGGTGATCTCTGACGACGGGTAGGACTCTATCGCGAGAGGCAGCAGCGAGATCCTGTGATCCCTACTGGAACAATCATTGTTGGACTCACCGGTTTCCCTCACCAGTGAGAGCGTAGAAGTGTTACATCCCTAGTCTCAGAAGAGACTACTCAATAGTCAGCGAGCATAGGCTCTCCCAACGCTGCTTGCTGTTGTTCAGGTGATCGAGCGGAACTATATCGACGACGCAGTTTATCTGGCCAACCCCGACCTATTGTTGCCGCGTTTCTGGAGTTGGAGCATCTATATCACGACTTTGTTCGTCAACCCTCACCCTCACCCCACTAGGATATCTCACGGCAAGAGAGGGCTTGGAAAGTGGTCTCGAAAGCACCCAGAGACAATCGCGATCTCTCGCTCTCGCTTCATCATACTATCTCCCACGCTTGGAATTGACTTCACAAGAGTCTGTTTATCCGAGGATATCCACGACATTCACACCAATCATTCAATTTTTCCAGTCCGTCGACTACCTATCAAAACAAACAAACCTTTTCATTACAACACAACACGACGCGTCGTCGCTCTCACTCTTAGACTTGGAAATCATCACATCCCTCTTCAATGCTGCAACCTCTACGAGAAGCTTCTTCCTTCTTGTTTAGATCAAAGTTGGCTCAAACATAGAGTGGACTGTCCACAGCTTTCTTTGACCCGAGTCTCCATCTCCTCTCACAGTTTCGGTATAAAGCAATTACAATCACCGGCGCCATGGATGAATCCAATTCCAACGACTCTGCCCAGCCTTCGGCAGAAGGCCAGAATCTTCCCGGCTCCACCTTACGTGAAAGATTACAATTCATGAGAGCGCGCAGCCGAGCAAACGCTAAACCATTACGAGCTAGCAACAGCGCTACACCGTCCTCTGCGGGTGACATCGAACCAACACAGCCTTCCCCAGCGCCCCAGGGGCCATCCACACTCAGTGTTCGTGTTGATAAAGAGCCTCGCCCCCATATCATGCTCCATGAGCATCATGAGGAAGCGCCAGCCGCCTTCGTTGCCCCCCAGGAACTACATCTCTCCGACAAGGATATTCTCGAGGATGGCGCTGCAGAACCAGATACAGAAGCTGTCATCATTCCGTACCAACCTAGTCATCGTGAAGGAGTACATCTCGGCCCATTAGAATATGCCTTTCCCGTTCCGATGGATGCGAGAGTCAAAGATGATTATGAAACTACCATGGATAGTGAGAAGAAGATCATTCTAGGATTTCTCTCCGAGCCATCCCCTCGCGAGTCAGAGGGTAACGATGCCATGGAAATTGATGTAAGTTTACTAATGTTTCATCTCTGAACTGTATAGCAAGTATACTGACATCCTTAGAATAATGCAACGCTCTCAAAGCTGAAGCAGATCATACAGCGGTTGAATAATATCACAATTCACCCCGACTTAAACGTCACCGATCCGATCCCCCCCGAAGCAGATAGCTTTAGACAGTCATCCTGGGCTGAATATTCAAGTGCCAAGTTCCAGTTCCTCGGTTTCTTTATCGACGCTGCTACCGACGAGAATGCCCATATTATAATCTACGCGAGGGAAGGCAAAACCTTCCAGATCGTTCGGAATTATCTATTGGGCAAGGGTTTTGTATACCCCGAGTCTCAACCACAGGCGACTGTGGAAAACTCCGAACTCCCATTATCAAGGGGACTTTTGAGCTTCGCAATCCGCAGTACGGATAACCGGGAGATTCGACAGCCCAGTCACAGCCCCTCCTTGATAATCGCGTTAGACAATTCATTTAACGCAAACAACCCATCTATCAAGGCCCTTAGAACGTCGTACGGCGAATCTTTGATTCCAGTCATCCGCCCCATAGTTTCTAGCTCGGTTGAGCATATTGAATTATGCCTTCCTAATGCCTCAAATATCAAACGGTTTCGCTACCTTCTACGCCGAGTACACGGGTATCGGGATGTAGGCGAGCTCCAAGATGACGCACTAGGTGTTCAGGAAGCTGCGGAAGAAATTGCCTCGTATCTAAATACTGAATTCCCAGAGCGTTGGTCGCTGCCTCCTTTGGAATTGGTCGATTTCTACGATGTTGAGTATGATGAATCTTCGGATGCAGAGGGGGGAATATCAGTTCCTGAGCGAGAGACGGCACCATCGCGGCAAAAAAGATGGAGGGTAAGCTGGGAAGTTCATCTCTTTATTGCAACTCACTAACGAATTGTCTAGGACGGAGAAGAGCACGATGAGGATAACAACCCACCGAAGAAACAAAGAACCACGCCACTGGAGGATTTAGCGGAGATCAGCGACTCTATCAAGGGTCAGAACAGCGAGTTGGAGAATAGTCTAAAGGCTGCAGAAGAGAAACTATCGCAGTTGCAGATTGATCACAAGACCGAACTAGACACCCTTCGATCCGCGCTCTCTACTCTTCAGCACCGCTATGAAAGTCGCACCGAGGACCTTCATAAGACTAGGCGTGAGCGTGACCTGGCTCAAGAAACCAATACCAAGTCTGAACAGCGGCTTCAGAGGCAACGCGATGAGATAACCAAGCTAAAGGAGGAGCGTACCGCGCTCACTGAGGAACTCAAGGGTGCTCGAGAGACAATCAAATCCGGCGGTGGATCGGCTGCCGAGTTAGAAACCGTCAAGGAGGAAGTCCGGAAACTCCGAAGCTCAAACGCAAGTCTCGAAAAGACCACCCAGTACGAAAAGTCACAGACGGAATATACTCGCCAGCAGTATCAGAATGCCTCTACCGCCGCTGCTCAATCTGGAATGGAAGCCCGTCAACTCCAGGAAGAAAACGAAGAACTGAAGCGTAAAGTCGCAAGCGAAGCGTACAGGCTCAAAGAACTCAAACTCAAGAATGACGACAACGCGTATCTGGCTCAGGTCGAGGAACTGAAGCTGGCATTGGCTTCTAGAGAGAAGTTGTTAAGGAAGAGAGAAGAGGATCTTCGGGATCTTATGAAGAACCGGCCGTTTAGGAGAGCTTCAAGCACAACTCCTAGGAGTTTTAGCAGGCCGAATAGTCCTGGTTCAATGAATGGAAGCGGGGGTAATCGTGGGAGTGCGCTGAGGTCTATCTCAGAAGCTGCACAGTAACTATTGGTGATGGGGTGGGGTCCTTTGTATGTGGTAGGGCGTTTGCTGGAGTACAACTTGATAATCACTTGCGTTCTTTCTTTCTTTCTTTACTTCCTTCCTTCGGTCCGTATCGACCTCTCGCTTATAGCCTCATGCGGGCGGGCCGTAAATACGCGTTTTCCGATAAATCCGACGTCCGTTACCCAGAGTCGTTGGTATATTATTTTCATATAAATCAACTGAGCCCACCAGGTATATTTCATGGAGCAGTCGTATATGACCAGTCACTTCCAATCCCACTTCACCCTCATCATTATTTTCAACAATACCCATGCCCGAGTCGACACTTGATTCCTTTCTCTCCAACCCCTCTTTCCTGCCTCTCACCCGAGTCAGAAATCCTGCGAGTTGTTGGTACACAGCATCGCTGCCGCCCCTCAGGGGCGACACGACATCCATGATCCCAACGCGTTCGGCAAGATCGGAACAGACGAACCACGGTTCACCTCACTCAGAACCGCATACAGTCACTCTTCTCTGAAGCTAATCTTCACGGAAACTGCATGTTCCCGCTCATCGGTAACCCTCTACCGAATAAGATCCCGAAGCGAAACCACTTCGTCCTAGTGAACGCCACCCGACATACACGACGGATCGTCAAAACGCAACCATCTGGTCTCCGTTCTTCACCCGAAAGTAAGGGGTTGATTCTTGTACAGGATCATACTCTTCAGTTTATCAACTTGCATAACTGAACAACCTGTTCGGATTCTCTTATTGGATGCCAGTAATCCTGAACAATTGCCTGCCCGGCACTGCATCCCCCTGTCTAACCTCCCCCCCCCCCTCTCAGACGAGCACGGCAGATATGGGGGCCGAAGGCGACTTCCTCTTTACTGCTGATACTTGCGCATATATGTAACGCTAGACATCCGTTTGAAAAGCCCCTCAATACTTGATTTACAAAAGGGGTGTCTGCAGGATATCTCTCAACCGTGATAAGCTGTAACTACCTACCTACTACTACGGAAGCCTCTGAATGTGCCGCCATGTCTACTTCTGAGTCCACACTGTGGAAGTTGATACCTTTCGATCTTAAAAGCTTATCTATTCTACTTTGCTGTTATGGCATAGTCGTGAGTGCCTATTAACTCCCAGCCACTTCACCGAAGCTAATCCAAGCGAAGATTCTTGCCTGTCTCCTCGGGACAGCCGTGTATAACATCTACTTTCACCCACTGGCGAAATACCCGGGGCCAAAGCTTGCAGCAGCAACAAGGCTAGTCCACGTGCGATGGCTAATTAGCGGGAGACTCCCCTTCATAATCAAAGATCTGCACGACCAATACGGGGACGTCGTGCGAATAGCCCCTGACGAGCTTACCTATCGAGACGCCCCAGCATGGACAGGCATATACGGCCAGCACGCACCAAAGGGCAAAAACTTCGAAAAGGATGTGAGAGGGTACAACCCCCCAGTCAACGGTATCGACGGAGTACTCACGGCAAAGGGGCAAGAGCACAGCAGGCATCGCCGCGTCCTTGCTCACGGTTTCTCGGATAGGTCCCTTCGAGAACAGGAGCCTGGTTTGAAATCATACACCGATCTATTGATTCGACGGCTATACTCTCAAGTCAGCGGCGATGCCAAAGGAGTGGTCGATATTTCGAAATGGTATAACTACACTACCTTCGATATGATGGGCGACTTCGCATTCGGCGAATCATTTAATTGCCTCGAAAACAACAACTATCACCCCTGGGTCGAAATGATTTTTTCATCCGTAAAGGCTGGGAATCTCCTGGTGGCTGAGAATCACTTCCCTAGCGTAGCTTCGCTTGTGAAGGCTTTGATAATGCCGAAAGGCCTTATCGAGAAGCGTCGTCAAAACTATCTTCTCGCGAAAGAAAAGGTCGGGCGCCGTCTAGCATTGACGACTGATAGGGTCGATATCATATCGTTCATGACGCGGGATACAAATCCCCATAAACTGCCTATGAGCAAACCGGAAATCGAAACCAATGCTTCACTGGTCATTATGGCGGGAAGTGAGACCACTGCAAATCTCCTCACAGGAGTCTCGTTTCAATTGTTGCAGAACCCCGAGATCTATAAAAATCTGACACAGGAGATTAGAGGGTCATTTGCAGCTTCCGAGGAGATAGGACTAAATGCGACCGCAAACCTACCGTATTTGCAAGCGGTTATCGAGGAGACTCTTCGAATTTACCCTCCCGTAGCCTCCGGTCTCCCTCGAGTGGTTCCGGAAGGCGGCGCCTTCATTTCTGATCGCTTTGTCCCCGAAGGAGTAAGTGTTACATTTATTCTAAACTTTTGCCAACCAGGATGGTAACAATATTCGCGCCATAGACTGCTGTGTCCGTGACGCACTGGTCGGCAAACCAGAGCAGCTCGAACTTCGCACAACCCAAATCGTTCATTCCCGAACGCTGGCTTGAGGGCAACTCCCGTTTTGCCTCAGACAAAAGAGATGCTCGACAGCCATTCTCAGTTGGCCCACGGAATTGTATCGGAAAGGCGTAAGTCACTCGAGTCGTGTCACCACATTCCCCTCTTGTACAGATTAGTAATTCTATTCCTCTAGGATGGCGTACGCGAAAGCTCGCCTGATACTGGCCAAGGTCCTGTGGCATTTCGACTTGAAATTATGCGTTGATCTCACTGAATGGTCTGATCAGAAAGTGTACGTGGCTTGGGAGAAAAAGCCATTGATGTTGAAACTGGTTCCCGTGCAACCAGAATCAAGCATTTAGAGTGAGAAGGGTACTTCCGAGTCGTAGTTTAGGTCGAATTATCGTCGTTTTGTTCTTTCGTTTCCATGGGTACCCATGGTACTGAGTCGGGATATCTGGTTTACTCAAGGTCCTCGAGATGGTGTATATACACGATACTAGATAGTCGAGTTGAAATATATTCCGTTCCTCAATAATCTTAATGAACTGAGCCGACTACCGATCTTTCCAGATGGTGTAAATTAAATGTGACACAAGAGAGATAGAGAGAAGTAGAACCATGCTGACGTCAATACTATAAGAGGCTTATTTTAACGTTTCGGTCTAGCCAAACATGGCGCGGGGTGGCTGCCCACCATGAGCTTATCTTGATCTCATCTTGATATTCATAGACGACTTCAACATAATAAGGAGTTGAATATTTCATGACAAAAGGAGGTCGTTTTCATAGAAGACAATAATATAGCGGGTTGAAAAAAGGAGATGGAATATCCGTACCCAGATCTCCCGGATGTTCCACGAATATCTCTCTTGGATCCGGACTCTGACCATGGCATGGGGCCGGGAAGCCCTCCAGAGAGCCAGTGGCACAAGAGTGCGCATGATGCTCTGATCCATGGCTTGCAGGTGCTAAGACAGGATCATAAGAGCGGCGCAAAAGAACTGGCAACGAGGGCTCTTGGTGTCTTGCTGGATGTTGCGAAGATCGTGGGCTCGTCGTCCTCTACGATGGAGGATATGAACGAAAGAGAAATGTACACCTTCATGGAGTACTGGAGTTACGCCGTCCGGAAAAGCGGATGGGTCATTTCTAGGTATGGTAGGCCGAGCATGGGTGCCGCCATAAGCAGCGCTATTGTGAAAACGCTTCGAAGGGTGGCGGATGTGGTGGTGGTGGAGGGCGGAAGGGAACAGCATAATACCCGCTCCAGCAAAACTGATATTTTACCCACTCCCGTTCGAGAAGGCATAATGGCTCTTCAGGGTCAGTTGCAGTCGAGAGAGGATAACTCTGGAAGTGAAGTGGGGGCGCAACTTCGGAAGTTCATGAGGGATCGGTTCGTTAAGGAGACTTCTGATGGCTCAGGGGATCTGGAAATCAAGGTCTTGACCCTGAGTTCTAGTTCAACAATAAGGGCCGCACTGGGGACAGTGCTTAAGTTAGAGTTGGAGGCGGCACGGGCCCGACAGACACAAAAGCCTCTACGAATCGACCTGAGAATTATGGAATCCCGCCCGCTCTGTGAAGGGGTTAGCATGGCACAGGCACTGGTAAACGCAGCCGAAGAATTCGGGTATGTGCATATGCTACGGATCCAAATCGCATCAGATGCCAGTGTTGCAATGCTTGCTAGGGACGTGGATATTGTCTTACTCGGGGCCGATCGCATATCGGGATCCGGAGACGTAAGCAATAAAATCGGTAGTTTCCCCGCGGTTCTCTGCGCCAAAGCTATGTCGGAACATGCTCTTGTCGTTACCGTCTCCGAATTTGAAAAGGTTGCCAAACCGGGGAAAACTGCGGACCATGGGGAAGAAGACAACGACGTGGCAGAACTGACAGCAGCCTGGGAGTCGAGCAAGGGGATAACTGAAGCTAGACCGGGTTTGTGGGAAGAAATAGTCAGGGTCCGAAACGTGTATTTCGAGTGGGTTCCAGCGCAATATATCCACTGCTACGTGTGCGAAGATGGGTCGCTCACTGTCGAGGATGTGAGGAAGCGGTCTAAACTGGCTTTGGAAGAAGAGAACGACATTTTCTCTGAATTCGATTCAGGTATCCTGCAACACTAGACCGTTTGACTCCCTCCATTGTTTGTTATCGTCAACTCCAACGTTCTTTTCTTTCTTTCTTTCTCTCTTTTTCTCTTTGTTTACTTTCTTCCGCTTTCGCTCAGTCCCTGATTACCTAATGATCTGCATTCCTTATCGATAAGCACAGGCCAACGAACCGGAGGGCGCGCTAGTCCTAAAAGAGCGACAAAGTAAACAACCAAAAACATCGAACTTTCAATCGTTCAACTTTCTTTCCCCTGACATCCAAACATCTCTCTATCTCTATCTATACACAAGAAAGAGGGTGTTTGCCAGCTTCATCGCTAGCAATTGAGCTTGGTTAACTTGGAGCTCAAAGCCTTACTCGGCTATGGCGCTGTAGTTTACACTCGCTTCTTGTTTGTGATTTGTTTACTCTCCTCTCCGCCATTTGTTATTACCTTCATTCTCTGAAGAAATTATCCTCACTGTTTTCCGCCCCAAGAACGAAAAGTTTTCGTCTTAAATTCACAAAGCTCCAATTCAAGATTCACTAGAAAAACAACATCCCCCGAGGACGGAACATCTATTTCTTGAATTGGTTGAACTACCGCCGAACCTGACGCCCACAACCATACGCAGATCTCGCCATGGCGGAAGCTCCTAGCCTTCCCACTCGATTCCCTTGCTGGTGTCGCGCAGTTTATTCATGGGGAGGAGAAACAAAACGGGATCTTGGATTTGTGGAAGGGGACCTTATTGAATGTCTCAATGCAGGGGATGGATCATGGTGGATGGGTCGGTTGCGCCGTGATAGACGGATGGTTGGACTGTTTCCCTCCAACTTCGTTACAGTCCTCGAGGACGATTTCGTGCCAGGAAGCGGGTCAGTTAGCCCGATGACAAGCTTGCGAAATAGAGGAGGCAGTGTATCGTCAGCGAGCCCACATGCAGCAGTCCCGAAACCTAAGAAAACTGTTTTTCGAAAGCCATTCCAAGGCTACAAGGAGGCAGTTGGACCGTCGGAGGCTCTAAAGAAAACGGAACCGTTGAGACCATCTCCCGTTCGGCATAGCACTCCACCAAAAACAGCAACCAAACGAGTTAGAACCCCATTGACTGCCGTGAAACATCAAGACTCGATCTCTCGAACACCATCCCGTCAGGTTTCTCCAAGTCCAGTTCCAGCTCCAGCCCCAGCCCCAGAAGCTGGATCCTCTCCTCCTCCGCCTCCTCCTCCCCATAGGGTTGCAGTCAACAGCAATCAAGCACCCAGACCCTCCCCATCCCCAGTACCTTACCAGACGAACGATCATTATGGTGGCTACTCCAGGGGCCCCTCTCCGGCACCTCCTTCTCCTGCTGTTCATGGTCACACACCGTCTCCATTAAGAGACGCTATGGAAGATGTAATGTCTTCTCTCCAAGACATGGGACTTCCACGTGGCGCACCTTCCCCCGAACCAAGACATTCCCCTACTCCTTTCGCCCCGTGGTCCCCAGAAGCTTTTGACCATCTACATGACGAGAATCGACCTCATCCGAACGGCCGCCCATTAACCTCACTAGGCCTGGGCAATGATGATCACTATGAAGAAGCCGAGCCATATAGTAACAATCACAATCTTCCAGACCGTTATCACGATGGCCCACCACAAATAAACAACTATGTGCAGAGGATGGAAAGTAGGTTGAGACAGCTCCATGGTGAAAATGGAGAACAGAACGTCAATGATTTCCCAGATGATGGCCCCGATAACGATCTCCCCCCGCCTCCACCGCCCAAAAACGTCCCCTACCACCCGAGAAGCCAGTCTATTCCAAACCCACAGCAGCAATTGAAGAATCGAAAGTCGGCTTACGAACTCGGGAGGAATGTGCTGGGCCGAACTTTCACTAGTAAATCGAGTGCAACCAACTCTTCTAGTGGGATTCAAAGCAATGCTACTAACAGCACAACAAGCACGGGATTAACTAGCCAGAGCATAATGAGTGGACCATCTGCCGGCGGGTTTAGTGCGACGAGTGCCGGAAGTTTCGCGAGAAGAACCATCCACGGTGACCCCGACGCCGCCAGGCCGCAAACAGGGGTGGATATGCGATATGGTCAAATAAGCCAGGGCAGGAATTCTGTGAGTAGTTTAAGGCCACAGACTCCACTCACCGGCATTTCGTACCACTCCAGCCATAACTCATCCAGACAAGGAGCTATGTCTGCGGTACCATGGTCTGAACACAACAACAATGGAGACTCATCTGGCGTCTTCGGAGGCCTTACTACACCCAAGACAAAGAAGACTGGATTCTTGAAAAAGATACTCGACTCCGCAAAAACAGGCGCGGCTAGCGCAAGGAGTAACATTGGAGCCCACCATGGCGGTGGCTCAGGGTCCCCAACGAAGAATAGACTCGCTGGCATATCTTCGTTTTCAAGTACTAACGTTGCGAAGGATGCGGCCAGAGATATGGGTCTAGGTGGTGGAGGAGCAAATATCGACTGGGTTCAAATTCGGCGAGATGTCAATCGTTCGACCTCCCCGAGCCGAAACGAACGCATCGAGAGAGCTGAGCGCTGCCAGATGATGGATTACCCAGTCATATACGCGGTTGAGGAACTGTATGAGACAGCGGGAGGAGATGAAGGCATCGACGGTTTGGCTGTTGCTTCGCCAACAGACTGGGCCTCCGTTAATCTCAGTTTAGTGGATAAGAGTGCTCGATTCGTAAACAGTCTTCCCCCCATGACGAACCCGATAAGTTTAGCTCAAGGATATGTATGCCGGCCACATAGGAGTGACGTGCAGCGACTTCGTGCCATATTCACCTGGGTCGCAGAGAAGATCTCTTGGGATGAAGATACAGATGAAGAAATTGACTTGAGGAGAGTTATCCAAACTAGAAGGGGTTGCCCTGAGGAGGTTGCAGCGTTGGTTATGGAGATGTGTGGAGCAGTGGGACTGCAGGCGGAAGTCATACATGGATATCTTAAGACGCCTGGCGAACACCTGGATCTTGACAGCCTTTCCCGGCCGAATCACTGGTGGAACGCAGTACTCATCGATAACGAATGGCGGATGATGGATGCCTCCCTCGCGAGCCCAACCAACCCACGCAGAAGCAGCTTTGTAACGTCAAATTCTCAAGCCGCCGAGAGTTGGTATTTCCTAACAAGGCCAATGGAGATATGCTATTCGCACATTCCACTTCTGCCCGAGCAGCAACATCTATGCCCTCCTATTTCCCCCGACGTCCTACTATCCCTTCCAGGCGTGGCTCCTCCATTCTTCAAGAACGAGATCCAAGTACCGAATTATGACACAAGTATGGTCCGCATTGAAGGTTTGGAGGTCGTACAGTTCCGTGTGAGCGTCCCACCGGATGTCGAATGCGCTGCCGAAGTGGAAGCTCAAGCATTCGCACGCGATGCGGATGGCGATTTCTTCGAGAGTGGCGATATTATCAAGAAGCGTGCTCTTGCCCAGCCTGACTGGGCTAATGGCCAGAAGCGCTACACGATCAAAGCTGTGCTACCTGGTGATGAAGGTCAAGGTGTTCTCAAACTCTACGCTGGAAAGAGAGGTCTTATGCATTCGAGCAAAGACATTACGCATCCCCTCGCTCTTGCTCTTCCAATAACCCACACGGGTGAGAACCCACCATACGACTTCATCCTTCGTCATCCCACACCTCACGCGCAGCGCCACGATCTCTACGTCCTACAACCTCAGTGCTCAAGGCTCGCTATCAACAACACGTTCGTCTTCGCTGTCCGCCAGCACCCGTCATCGCTACCTTCCGCACCTCCCAACGAGGGTAATGGCCGTATCTCTCCATCCGGTTTCAACCGCCCCTCAAGTGCTCTTAGCATGGTATCCGCATCAACCTCCAATCCATCAACAACGTCTGGATACTCGAACGACCCCACATCCAGACAACAGCTCCAACCTCGCGACAAACCGGCCAAATTAGCAATCCAATCCCCCAGCGGAAAAATATTGAGACTCACCCGCAAAGCTGATCATATGATCAGCACGAGTAGCGGAGCTGACATAGGAGACGGTGGCCCACCCGATGGTAGCGTTTGGGAAACCGTGATAAAGATTAGCGAGAGAGGTGTCTGGAGAGGTTTGGTTCTAGCCGACCGAAGTGCCAGATGGTGTGTTTGGGGAGAATGGGAGTGTTTCTGATCTTACTTCTTTTTTGATGTCCCCCCGATATACCCAATTTGTTTTTGATTCCCATTTTGTTCGGTTTTACTTTTATGTTTCAATCTTGCGATGGTCCACTGGCCGAATATGTTCGAATTACTTGCTTTTTAATCTTTTTTCTCTCTTTCTGGTCTCCCCATAGATCTTCAGCCCTGTTGGCTTTCTTCCCACCAGGCGCTGGCATTTTTTGTCTCTCTTCTTTTCTCTCACTTGGCACGCAGCATTTATTATTTTTACCCATAAGCGACTGGAGTTGAAAGCAGGCGCTCCCTTAAAAGGGTCTTTTTCTTTTCGGTGTGTTTGTTTTCTCGAATCGGTATCATTTTTACTTCTGCATGGCTTAACATGAACGTTGGGTGGTCCACGGCCGAATATGCATGGCGCCTTTCGAAAAAGAATTTTACATCATATTTCTTCTCAGGGATTGGTTTGCTTCTTCTTTCTGTTCTATTTGTCTTGGCTTGTTATCACAACGCAGAACCAGTATGCTTTGGCATTGGGTCCTGTGGTTGAGGATCCCGGATTTCTAGTTTGAGTAAGGCTTCTTGGTCCAAGGGCCCTAGGATTCCCAATTGTGGTCGGCCTCCTCTATCTCTCTCCATCCTTATGACGATGGCCTTGTCTTGAGTGCCATTTGCCCCAAGACACCCAGACAGAATACCAGCTTCGATATTATATCTTCTCCATCTCTTAATATGCATTGTAACTCGTAAACCTGCTTTCATATACATCATAATTTATCCTTCACCGGATCCTTCCGAGCAATCGCGTTCCTAAGCAACGGTGCAACCTGCTTCCGACTCTGGGACACAACAGCCTGGTTCCATATCCTCCTCCACTGACTTGAGTTGGATAAGTTGACTTCCTGGCCATCATCTGAGGCATTCCCGTCGCCGTCAGTCTCCCAAGGTCCCAGCCCTAGTTTAGTTGTCGCATCGCTCTCAAAGCGTCGAAGGCTCTCAATTGGTTTCTCATTAAGAGCCCAGACGAGAAGTTCCCGCTGGAAGGATTTATCGGGATTTGACGACTGGAAAGCAGTCATAACAGCAACGACGTGTAAGTCCTTGGTGCTAGCGAATTGTTTGAGTTCATTGAAAAAGACCTCCTTTCCGCTAATCCCATCATTCTTTTCTATGTTTTCGTTATTCGAATCCTTGGATTTGGAAATTAACCAGGAGAGTGGGCTGACGACGCTGCATATCCCTAGTTTAACGTCTTCCGTTGAAGTTCCAGAGACAGTCGTTTCTGTCCATTCCTTGAAGTCCCTTCCCAGAGCTTCTTGAACTGTCAAGTTTTCAAGACTAGTCCGTTTCGCATGTAATATTTCCTCGTAGAACTGATCCCTATCCCATCCATCAGATCGCCCACAAGCTCGCTCCGCTTTGATGCCACGCTGGATTTTATCCTCTAAGAAACCCACAGCTGCGTAATCAACCTCGGAGACTTTATCCTCGGCAGTCATATTTGCTGTGTCAATTAATATCGCTGCAAGAGCCAGCTTCGCTACCTGGGACTCGTAGATGGCGGCCACTTCTTCTTCGGGAGAGGCATTACTCCCACCACTTTCAAAAAAGTCAAGGTCAGCTCGTGGAGCCGGGCCATCGTTCCAGAGACCACGAGACCGAAGGTCGCGCACAACCAGCGACGCGCACGATCCAACGCCAGTCTGTATGACGCGAGTTTCGAATCCGGATAGATGGCTCGGCGGCGGAACGTAGGATTCATCGACATGGTGGTCTACGCAGCCAACAACCGTCATCCTGATATTTTTCGTCTTAGGGTGAGTGAGCCCTTCAAGACCACCCCAGGGGGGAATCTTCGGTAAAACATTCCAATCAACCATGACAATATTGATTTCGGGGCCCATTACTGGTCTTTCGTCTTCAGGTACTCTACGCCCTTCATTCAGTCGAGTATTGGCTTCCCAGCTTGCCCTCCAGTCTGCAACTGTAAAAGCGCAATTTTCTAACATGGCACCCTCTGACTCAACAAGATTCTCGGGTTTAATCCCAGCCGCTGGCCCAGTCGATAACCGCAAAGCCGTTGCGAATTCAGGCCTCAGCCTCCTTAGTTCCTTTCCAGGGGGGACATCAGGGAGGTTGATGACTGGGATATACTGATGCGTATTGCCCGTATCTGGATACTCCCGTGTAGAGAAGTATGCGTAGACAATGGCTGATATTATAGAGTCCAAATCTGCGGAAGGGTTTCCAACGACATATGTTGGGTCCGTCTCCACTGGAGGTGTCCGATGAGATTGAACCGCCTTTTTGAGAAATTGGAGCAGTCCAAAGCGTTTTGGTAGGCTCATTGTATATACAATTGTCTGGACGGATTGGAGCCAAACTTGAATTGCCCCTTTCTAAGATGCAAAAAAGGGAAGAGAGACTCAAGAGAGACTCCAGGAAGGGACGTCGTCGCTGCGTCTGACCGCCCAGATTATACTGCCGGCAGAATATGTTTATTACCGCCTTCACCGCCTTCACCGCCTTCACCACAGAGACAACAATGGCGACAGGGACCTCGTATTTGATCAGTAATCATAGGAGGGGACGATAAGAATATCGAGAACCCCTCGGCCTCCTCACCGTGAGCCACAATATAAATACGGCGATTGCTCCCCAACCTCAACCCGATGAACCGCTCCCCGCATCTGATCAAGACGCCCTCTCCGCAGGCCTTTTTAACAAGTGGGATACAAAGTCATCGCAGCTATACCGCACGGCAAGCTGGACCAACGCACGCCGCAGCCTATCTTAGACACCAACATCCCACCAGAACCATGACAACCCTCCCCGAACCCTTCGCCTCCATCCCCCGCCATCAACTCCTCTACCCACACCCATCCCCCATCCACCCCCTCCCAAAACTAACCTCCTCCCTCCCATCCAAGCCCACCACCACAACCACGACCATCTGGGCCAAGAGAGAAGATCAATCCTCACCGCTCGCCTGCTGCGGGAACAAATTCCGCAAACTCGAATACCTAATCCCGGACATCCTCTCCCACCGCTCCCCCACCACCTCCTCCCCCGTAACAACCCTCGTAACAGAAGGCGGCATCCAAAGCAACCACACCGCCCAAGTAGCAGCCGTAGCCGCCTACCTAGGCCTCGAATCCCTCGTCCTCCTCCACCGCAACACCGCAGCCTTCTCCTCCGCCTCCGACCAAACCAACTACCTAAAAACCGGCAACGTCCAAATCTGCACCCTCCTCGGCTCCACAATTCACTACCTGGAACCAAACTCCCAAAAACGAACATCCACAAACGAAGACACAACCGATCACATCGAACCACACCTCTCCTCCCTCCGCGAAGCCGGAAAAACACCCTACTTCATCCCCTCGGGGGCTAGCCTCCACCCCCTCGGCGGCCTAGGCTACGCACGATGCGCCTTCGAAATCGCAGACCAAGAAACCCACCACCTCTCACATACCCAAAGTAAAATATTCGACCACATATTCGTCGCCTGCGGCAGCGGAAGCACCCTCGCAGGTCTAATCGCCGGCTTTAAACTCCTCCAACAAGAATCCAAACACCCCTCCTCCTCCCCGCGCAAAATAACAGGCATCCTAATCTCCCCCACAAAACCCCTGTCCTACCACCAAACCCGAATCCTAACCCTCGCCCGGGAAGCCGGGTCGAAAATCGGCCTGCGCAACCCTGCGCAAGACATCACGCCCGAGGATGTGGTTCTAGATGCTGGGTATGCGGGGAGTGCGTATGCGGTGTTAGATGGGTCGACGAGGGGGGTTGTTGAGAGGTTGGCGAGGGGGGATGGGATTCTGCTTGATCCGGTGTATACGGGGAAGGTTATGGAGGGGGTGATGGGGTGGGTTGGGGAGGAGGGGTTGAGGGAAGAGGGAGATGGGGATGGGGGAGGAGGGGGGGAGAAGAATGTTTTGTTTATTCATACGGGTGGGCAGGCGGCTTGGGGGGCTTACGTTCAGTGATGGTCATGATGATTTATGTATATTTGGGTTGGCGCATGGCATGGCTATATCTAAGAATTTATATATTTTTCCATTCGGGTTGGCACGAATAAAGGAGACACCACACATCACGTAAACCAACGACAAGCTCAATCAAACCTACTAATCGACATAGATAAATCTCTTCAAATTCTCAACTAACTAGCATTAAACTAATCTTTGTATCTTATCTTCCCTACTGCACTGGTGCTCCCTCACATCGTGAAAAGCTTTTCTCTCATCATCTAAAATTACACTTGTTCCGCGCCGCCACCAACCATATTTAAGAAATATAAAAAGGAAGATATAAAATAGCTTTCGGGACGGAAAAAAAAAGGGGATAAGGGGGATCCGGTTATCTAGAAAGAATCAACACCGAAAAGAGAGAAAAGGAAAAGGGGGAGATAAGAGATATAGGTATAAATATCGGGGGTCTGAGGGGGGAAGCGAGTCTGGGTGGATGGAGGAGAGATGTAGAGGGAAGATTCGTCGTGGAACGCGAGGGTAGGATGGAGTGGCCGACGACGGTGAGCGGGAGTTGAGAGGAGGCGCGAATTTCGAGGGAAAGCTTGATATAATATAAAGACGAAACTGGCGACCTTGAACGGTGTAGACAGAACAAACAAAGATTATAAGTATACGTGTAGCTTGAACTCGAAATTTGAGACTTTGAAAAAAAAAAAGAAGCCACGAAACAAACGACGAAAACCGGGTTATTCTTTGCTTTGAGAAGGGATATAAATAATAAGACGACGAGAGA
This sequence comes from Arachnomyces sp. PD_36, assembly GCA_032988195.1. NCBI lineage: Eukaryota > Fungi > Ascomycota > Eurotiomycetes > Onygenales > Arachnomycetaceae > Arachnomyces > Arachnomyces sp. PD_36. The sequence goes on along the minus strand of JANTQE010000009.1, from coordinate 18,164 downwards.
GGAAAAACAGAGTATAAGAAAGAGGGATAGATAAATAAAACACCATAAGCTCCATCCCCGAGTTCCCTAATCGCCTGCCATAACCGTACCCGTATCCCATATCCCGTCCGTGAACCCGCAAATAGCCGAAGGTAATAAAGAAAAAGAGATACAACCATCCGTATACCTTTGATATCGAGAGTTAGAGAAGTTTCAAATAGCCTCCCGGAACATATAACAAGGAACGGAAAAATAAGACGAAGAAACGAGGAGAGGATAGCTGGATAGAAAGAAGAAGGGCAGAAGAAAGCACAGAGATATATAGGAAATCATTGTTACACTTATTAGAAGAAGGAAGCAAGCGAACTAGGTCAGAAAGTCATCTTCCAACGCTTGCGCGGCTGGCTCATCGGCCGTGGACCGATCGGCACCACCCGTGTCGCCATTATGACCGTTCAGATCTTCGAGATTTGTTGACCCAGAACCAGATCTGTCGCCAGTGTCGCTCGCACTTCTTAGCGCTTCCAACGCCTCGTTGGCATGGCTCTCCATTGGTTCAGCGTCCTGATTGGTTAAATCATCAAACATCGCATTATCCGCTTCTCGTGGGCTGCTGCTAAACGCCATATGCGAATCGACTCCGTCAACGCCGTCGATACCATCTTTTCCGACTTGCGACCCTTGGTGGGGAAGAGGTTGGTTGCGGCTGAAGTTCGGTGGCGTGCTGAAAAGAGGAGGTTCGAGATCAGGGTGATGTGACGCCGGAGAATGGGCGTCGAAAGTAGGAGAATGCATGCCACCATTCACAGCTGGGAGAAACGTTGAAGACGCAGCGCCATATGACGGACTAGCTTCACTGGTAGATGGAGCGAACGGGTGATTATTATAACCAAACGCTTGAGGTGGTTGAGATCCAGACACGGAGGCAGCGGAGCCACCTGTTGGTGGATTACCAGTTGAACCGGAACGAGGATGTCCGATCGGAGTATCAGATCTAAACTGAGGGGCAGGCTGCAATGGCGGTGGCCGACCAGAATGAGAATCAGTAGACTTCCTCTTTGAGAAATTATGCGGCTTAGTGCGCAAATGCGCAGGCAAGTCTTCTGGTTTCTCGACACCGAGTTGCGCCATTATTTTCTGCTGTTTGGTTGGGCGTGGTTTTCTCGTGGAGAGCGATTGTTCCAGAATTGGCGGAGGATCCGGCGCGACAGGCGACCACTGATGGATCGTTTGGCGGAAATAATTCGTCTCCCACGCGAGTAGTACCTCAGCACCCTCAATCTTGCGCAGGTAGAACAGTTGTGTTGGAACCTCCTCCGCGGTCATGCACGTTGGATTTGTGAACGACTGAATAAACTCTTTGAACGATGTCGCCTGACTAACGATCGAGTCCAGGATCTGTTCCTCGTCGGGCTGGAAGGGAAGATCCGCAACTTCGGCTTGCCAATCCTGGAGATCCTCAATCTTAGGTCTAGCCGCATCGCGGGGGATCTTAACACGCCAGTCGCAAATCGGACAGGTAAACTTCTCAAACTCCTTGACTTTGCCACGCGCAATCTTCAAACACTTTCCATGATACCTAGACAACCGTTAATATTTCCAAATCGTAGAACACGCAGCATTAGACTTACCACTCATGACATATCTCACACTCAATCATCATCCCCGCCTCAGACTGCCGACAAATACAAAACACATCCTTCTTCCTCGACTTCCCACCCCACATATGCGTCTCCAACGTCCCATCGGGACTCGTTTCGCGAGACGGAGGCTCAACAGGTGGACGACAACGATCCTCCAAATCAAAACAGTACGAATTCTTCTTCTCCACATACTGCATATGCACCTTAAGAATATGCAACGGAGCATTAGCCTTACCGAACAGTTTCTTACCCTTCCGCATCCAATCTTCATGGCGCTTCTGTTCACGCTCGAGGTCGATTGTGCCGTTTGGTTTACTGTTCAGTTCAGTAAGCGACTCCATACATTCGCGGACTTCTTTGTATGAGGGCCGTTTGCGAAAGTCGGTGTCCTTGCTTCGCTGGTATAGGGAGCGAATCTGTCTCTGAGCCTCACGCTGCTTTATCAATATAGCGTCAACCGCGGCAAGTGTCGCGGGAGTAACCGGGAAGCGAGCAGCCTGCGTCGACAAAGCCTCAAGTTGCTGATAGTGAACTGCTTCGACCGACATAAGCTCTTTCGCCTTAGCCTCCCAGGCTTCGCCATGACGGCAAAGGTCCTTAAAGTGAAGAATATGCTCATTCGTCTCAGACAAACCCAACTGTTCACCAGCTTGAATCAACTCTTGGCACTCATTCAAAGTTTGGGTGACATCTCGCTTGCGACGAGCTTCGTCATTCCACCTCATCTGCCTGAGAACGTGTTCCAATTTCTCCATCTCGGGAACATCCACACTAAAGCTTCTCCCAAGCTCGACCAGCTCCTCAACCTCCTGCGTATTCTTGCTCTGAGGATTGAGAAGCGTAGCCTGAACATCTCGCCGAAAGGACTCGATCTCTTCAACCTTTTCGCGCAAGGTATTAATCTGGGGGGCATCGAACGAGAGATCGTCTTCCGCCTCGGCGAGGAGCCCCTTAATTTTAGCCATACTGCGAAGTTCGCGTTCCCGTTCCTCCGTCTGGGCTGATTTCGAAGAATTGCTCTTGCGCCAGGCCTTCTCGTTCTTGCGACGGTTCTGCTGTTTGCGGGTAATATAGTTATTTGCTTCCTCGAGCCACTTGTCGCACCGATGAACAAAGTGTGCAAGGTCTTGCAGGCCGGGCAGGTAGTATGGGATCTTCTCACCTTCACTCAGTAGAGCGTGTAACGCCTTCAGTGAAGGTCTTGGTTCGTCCTCGAGGACTTTATCAAGTTTTTCCGCCCAAGCTTCGGGGATTCTAGCACGATCCACAACCTTCTGGACATATGCGCGCAGTGAGTCGTCACTCATACGGAAGCGGAGAGTGTGATTTGGACCGGTTAATCTCTGCAAAGACGATTCTTCACAGCAATCGTAGGTTTCGGTGTGCATAAGACAGACTGTTTTGCCGCTCTTGTGACAGCGAAATTGCGTCAGGTAACTGTAAACCTTGCAGTGGCTGCAATTATAATCATCCTCTGGTAGGTCTTCTTCATCGATGACGAAATTCAGTTTACACTGATCCGCGGAATCCGACTCCTCCTCTTCGAGTTTGCACACGTGAGGGAACAAGCTTTTATGATGGGCGATAAACGCTGTTCTAGCTTCGATCTCTCGATCGCGCATCTTCTCCAACGCTGGTGCAAGCCATTTTGAGGTTTTTATTGAGGTGTCACGTGCCGCAGCGGTCAGAAGCATCTCATCGTGAGAGAAACATGGCTGTCGGCGGAAGGATTGAAGTCTCTCTACGCCCTCAGCACCGAAGGGCTCCCAGTCTGTTGGGGCAAAGTTTACAGCCTCGTTGAAATTGAAACCGTGGTTGAACCCCGCATGATAAGCTTTTGGAAACGTGAGAACAAATTGACCTGCACGCTGATCCAGGGCATACACGTTGACACCTGCTTTCCTGAGTTGGTCAGGAGGGAGGAGGGTGACAAGCTGGAATAGGAGATCGGGTTGGGTTTCGAATAATTCAGGGACTGCTTGGCGCATGGCCTCTTCGAAAGCTTCTGCATCAGCACCTGGAATACCATACCACGTCTTAGTTGCACCGAAATGCTGGTAATTCGCAGAGTAGGTATAGTGGTCCTCGTTATGCCAGCAGAATGTAGAGAAGCACATTCCCACGTAAACCCAAGGCACTGTCATTCCGGAAACATCGGATTTTATGTGGCGGAATAGCGAATCTCCATGGAGCGGTAAAACGTTCAGATTCCAAGGATCCACGGAATAAGGATCTAGAGGATTCTTCTCAACGGTAGGGAAGCCACTTCCATGCGTGGTCGAATGGATATCTGCGCCGTACTCGACCTCGACAGTTTCTGTTAGACTTTCAACAAGTCGCCAGAATTCGCGTTCGACATCATCTTCCGTCTCGGGTTTCTGGGTATTAAGGACGGGATCAAATGGCATCTTTGGACCGAAGTAATGCTTTTTGAAGTTGTTTGCCTTCTCCTGGAATTGCTTGAGAGAGTAGGTTCCACCTTCCTCGAAGCCAAACTCCCCTGTACCAACAAGGCATTTCGGGCAATGCCAATTATAATCCGGCGTCGAGGTGACAGGTGGGTCGAGGCAGGATTTATGATATCCGTTTTCGCAACTTTCGCAGACAAGAATTGACTGATGGTCATCGGTTTTGCCACAAGTTTCGCATTTGTCTCCCGTCTTTCGGGCGCCACTCTTGGAACGCATGCGGGGTGGCGCGGGACGTAGAAGACTCATGTGCGATCCAGCAACAGTAGGAGCACCATCTATAGTTATGTTAGTCACTGAATGGGTAGAGAAATAATACTATACCGACGTCAGGAACTTACCTTTCTTAAGTCGCTTACTTCGCCTTCCATTAGCACCTTCATCCTCTCCATTATCCCCTTGAGATCCACTCTCATGACTGATTGCGCGTTTCAACGGGTGGGCTCCGTTCCCATTAACCATGGGTGTAGAATCGCGCCCAGATTTCCTACGATCGGCTGAAGTCTTCGAGGTTTCGGGATGTTCAGATACTGCTTTTGGAGTCAAAGTCCCATTCTCTCCTTCGCGCTTGACCTTGGCATCGTTTACGGCCACGAATGAAGATGAAGGCGCGTTTATCGCAGCAAACCCGCTGGTGGAGTTAACAGCAGTAAAACCTGATGTGGTTGGTTGTGGTGGAGGAGGAGGGGCTTCGGCAGGTGTAGCCGACTTCTCAGGTGTCTCATCGCTCACGGAGGCGTTTAACGCAGCGGATGCTTGAATAACAGGCAATTCGGTAGGGGTTTTGGACGGAGTCTGGTGGCTGGACTGCGCCTTCTTGTCCATAGGAGATGGTTTTGGAGATGGAGTGTATGGCCCACCATGCTCAAACTCTAGCTGCTGTTGTACGCCTGGTTTCGCGACTCGTAGATATTCTTCGTAAGGATGTAGCCAACGCTGGAACGAGTTCTTTAATGAAGTAGACAATGAAGACATGATCTTGCCGCTGTATCCTAGATCTCGACCGATTTCCGCCCATTTCTTGAGCTTGCACACCTTGTCGAAACCACCGCGAACTTCAACCGCTTTCTTGAGCTTGTATAGATCGAGGGGACGTTTATCGACACTCGGGAAACGGTTGAGATTGGTTCCATGTTGCTTGTGGAATTTGGCGAGCTGGTCGAGGTAATTGAGATTTGCGCGAGTACCTAGAGAAATTAGAGATGAACTCCATAGTAAATGAAGAACCATCAAGATAGCATACCTCCTTCGACCGAGTTAAGTTCTTGACGTCGAGTGCGAAAGTGGAATCGCTAGATAGAAAAAGGCAATTAGCATCCAAACTCCAAGTCTTCCTTCCTAGACAAGAATAGCCGTCCAACCCCACTGGAAGGGCCTGACGAGTCCACTGTGCGCGAGGCAGCAGAAATTGGCAAGTAAAGCATACCTCAGTATCAATCCCAAACGGCGGATTCCAATTCTCCGGAGGAATAACCCTACAAATCCCATACTTGCTTCCCTCGGGAGCGATCTTCCTCATATACTCCATTGGATCCCTAAACTCCTCTTCCGTGGGACGAAACGTAGGCGCTTCCTGCAAGCCATGTGGACGGACGCGTTTTACAGGCTCACGAGTCGCGGAAGGCTGGCCACGGCGTTCGACGGTGGAGAGGTCGAGAGGCGCCGACCTTCGAGCGCTAAGGGGGACATTGTGCGAGTATGAGTTATTCGAGCGAGGAGGGGGCCTATTGGTTGAGGGAGGCGGGTTGGAGGTAGCCGCTCCCGTGGAGGGCGGGACGACCATATCTCCCCACAGTGGAACGGAGTCGTGGGTAGAAATTGGCGTCTATCGATGGAGCGAGCGGACCGGGACGAGGAGGGAGTGACACATAGATGGGGGGTAGGAATAGGTAGTGGGATAGAGTGGGAGCTTTGTGTGTCGAGGAAGGGTTCGCAAGGCTCTGGGAGGGAGTGTCGAGGGATAACGACGTGGATCCGAAGCGTAGCGAGGGGTGTTGGTAGAGACCCTTTTTGAGGCTCGGGAGGCAGGTCTGGGTGGTGATCTGACGTGAATGTAAGGAATGTACTGGGTATTAAGGATAGCGTCTCGACGACGGGTAAGATAGTGTAAGATGGATATTAAGATAGAAGTGGTGAAGAGAGATGACAAGGACAAAGAAGAAGAGTTCCGGTTGTTAGAAAGTGAAGAAGATCGTGAAAGACAAGAAAGACGAAAGAGACGAAAGAAGGAAAGATGATAGATCTGCGTTTGGCTGGAAGAAGGCGCCTTACCCAAAAGAGATGGTAACATACAGGTATCGTATCAATGGGTGACAGGACGGTACGGTAATATACGGTTAAAGCTGCGGCTCAGCTAAGTGCTGACTAACAGTGCACGACTAACGCCAGTCACAGCAATTCTCCTGCTGTTGATCTCAATGCGCACGCGCGGATACGGAGAAGGCGTTGATACAGGGGACTCTGTCATTTGTTGCTTTCGTGATATCGTGGTCAGCCCTGGATGGCTGGGAGCTGAGTTATCGCGGGGTTTGGACTGCTCGCAAACAACACTTGGTCATTCAGCTCGATCGTTTTCTGTACAGACAAAAATATATGTGTGATTCTGTGTGAAAGAGCATAAATATAATTAATTCTCCGTAGGGAACCATGGTGCAGAGAGGAAGAAAACTTTGGTGAGTATGATGAAAAATACAATGTATCACAGTTTACCTGTCATCGTATTGATACATCTCAATATGCGTTATTAATCTTTCACCTCGAAAAGGAGCCTCATCTTCTTCTTGGACGACACGGAGATTCCTCGAGACAGGAAGGGCATTCGTATCGAGATCTATTCTTATTGTCAGATCCTCGAAGACACTCGACTCTTTGTTGTTGGTGGCGTTGTTGGCCTTCAGCTTCATATTATTAGCAACCTCCATCACGTGAAGACACCCATTGTTCTTTTATCCGAAAGATGACACAGCGAAGCCAACATGCTCGAAGGGAGAATCAATGGGACGGAGAGCCTCTGATTAGCGACTTGGTACGACGGGACTTTGACACGAGAGATATAGAACCCCTCAAAGATTTCGCCGATGATACCCAGTCTCGACTCAACTGCTCTGCCTCCGAACGATAGGGAATACTACCCTTTCATAGAGTTCCTCAAAGCTTCCAACAACAGTTACCATGGCGTGATATGCCTCCTCCTAATTTTCGCAGACCAGCCATAACACCATCCCAACGAGCCTCTCCCCGCTAAAACTACGTTTCAGGTTCCCCAAAACATCTGCGGGTTTCAGGACACCAGGTCGACAGCGCATACCTTGCCTGCTTCAACCCAACATGTCTCGGGAATGCCTGAGAGAATCCCTCCCAGTTTCATGCAAGGAGAGCCATCCATTGCATACAAACATACCTCACGATAATAGGTATTTGAGCGCCAATCTACACATCACAAGAAACGTCGATACTTTCCACGAAGTCAGATAGCAAGACAACTACAGAGACTCCCTCCGATTGATAGAAGCATCATCTTCCTCCTCAACAACGACAAGATGACGTTCCACTCTGCTGAGTCATCTCATCCCATGCAGGCAATCTTCGATCGTTGCACTAAACTCAAACAGGGAAGCTTCTCGCTAATCATCATCTGCCATTCGCTGCATGAGGCTTGGCATTAGACCTCATCGTCTTTCGTGTCTCTTCATTCACCCATCGTCGCTATCCTTACAATTGGAGATGGCAATACAAAATGACTGCCTAGTCTAGTCCCATCTCAATATCATCGGATGAACATAGCCTGTTTCCCGCTCATACTTGGTTTCCAACGGCTTGACCGTCCCGTTTCAAGCTGTTCGATCACCCAGCTCACTTCGTTCTCCGCCTTTGGGAGTGTCTCTGACCAAGGCCGCGCCGTGTTCCTCGATAGGGGCAGACTCTCTGTGAGAAGCTGGTCTCTGATGGGTCTCTGTTTCGTGATGTTCTAGAATAAAGTACATCAGTTTTTGGTTTCTAAGACGGGAATGGATACCATTTCAACATGATATGCAGCACGTACCCCGAGTCCACGACTTCGTCTCGTTTCCCTCCCATTGTTTCCTTTCCTTGACTTTCTTCGCCTCAGCCCGGAGAATCTCGAACGCCTTCCTATTTCCCATCTCACCAGCAAGGTGGATAGGAGCCTTTCCTTTGCTATCTCTTGCCTCGGAGTTTGCCCCCAACTCTACAAGCTTCTTTACCATTTCGTATTTGTTCATAATAGCAGCGTGATGTAACGGCGTCCGCTTAGAGTTATCAGTTGCTTCTATATCAACTTCGTATTCGAGAAGCTGGTTCACAATCGCCTCAAACCCGCTCCGTACTGCTACATGCAAAGCAGTACACCCGAAGTTTCCCGCCGCATGGACATCTGCTCCTCTATCCAGCAGGAATCTGACCATCTCAAGATTTCCCCTTCTAACAGCAGCATGCAACGGCATATCACCATGCGGTAAGGTGTCCATGATATAAGCCCCCCGAGTAAGCAGAGCATCGGCAATGTCGCAATTCCCGCATTCAGCTGCCGCGTGCAGAGGCGATTTATATCCATAATAGATACCGGGTTTTATCCCGAGTTGGAGGAGTAATTGCACTGCTTCGAGTTCTCCGTTGAGACAAGCCCAGTACAAAGCCTCATAGTTGCGCGCGTTGAGGTCGAATCCATTCTTCCGCAGGATAGCTACCGCTTGTGTATGGGAAGCAGTAATCTTTTTTCGGGACTTGGCGGGGTCTGTTTCGGGGTCGACGCTGGTTGGAGTTGGGCCTACATATTGCGCGTTTAAAGGAGTATTCCACTCAGGAGGGTTCTCTCGGTCAACTCTCACTGGTGCAGGTTCTTTGCCTTTATTTTTCCCTCTCAGAGAAGAGAATAGCCTGCGGAGTTTAGGCATATTTGACCAGTTCGATTGAGGGGGTTCATGGCCATGGGACTGCCCCAAGGCGAGAAGAGGAATACTTCATCCTTTATTTACACTGCAGAGATGGATGCATTTTCTATAGCCTTACTGCTGTGGTCAACCGAGTCAGCCTACACGGCAGAAAGGGTCTATATTTGGCTCTTAGTGCTGAAGTTTACGCGCCTTTAAGTATATTTTAGGATGGCTTTATAGGGTTTAGCGCTAACTATAATCAATTGAACCTTACCTATTATAGATGTCTTGGCATTCACTGCCAAGATGTTGGCGCTTATCCCCACTTGGCGGCTCTTGGCGACTGCTCGTCATCCCAACAGCTCATCAGCTTCAAGATCTTTATCTCTCTTTGATAACTGACAGCAACCAACAGCAACCAACAACATCTTCTCCATTGATATTTCTTTGAAGGGACCCGAAACAATTATCATTATAATACCTAAACCCATTAATACCCGAAACAACCCTTGATGGCAGGCTCAGCGGACTCAGACTCCAACCGCCAATCCTCCCAACAAAATACAACCCCTCGCCACGAACCCCATCGTCAAAGCTACGACGATGAGAACCCCTTCATCGCATTCCGTCGCTATGCGGATGAACAGATCTCTTCTCTCTTACAGTCTGTGATGGGTCTTCCATCTACGCTATCGACACCTTCAAGTCGCGACTGGCTGGCTTTCCAGAACGACTCTTCCACAGAACGATACCCCCAGCGACAGGAGAGACAGCAGTACGGCAGCGGGCAGAATGGTGGACAGCAGCAGGATAACAATAATACCTCGAATCGTTATAGCGACTATAACTCGCATTCAACTTCCAGAAGAACGAGCACCGATCCCGACTTCCAATGCCACCACCACCACCATCCCGGCCCCCTAGCCTTCCCTTCCTTCTTCTTCGACTCCCTCCAAGACACTCTCGGCCCCATCGACCCATTCCCATTTCCCCACAGCTTCTTCCACACCACCTCCCCATTCTCCGACTTCACAGACTCCGCCTCCTGGCCCATCCCCTACATCCTATTCAGCCCCTACTCCCCCCTCCACCTGGAGCGCCAACGCCAACTCCGCGACAGGAATGATAGCGGCATACTCTCCTTCATTCAATCATCTCTCCACTTATCAGATGATAATGGCAAAGAGCAAGAATACCGCGAACCACCCTGGCGAGACGCGTTTGAGGATCTGATGCGTCTCGAGAACGGGAAGGGGATGTTGGATAGGGGTTTGAGGGGGGATACTGATTCTAGAAAGGAGGCTGGTGGGGATTGGTTGGCTGGGCTTATGGAACGGGGGAGTCTTGGGGACCAGTGGAAACCCATACGTGGTGGTGGGGGCAATGGTGGTCGGAATGGGATATTTAGGTTTGAGAGGCATGGGCTGCCGAGAGGGGAGAGTGGAGATGGAAATGGGGAGGGTCGGCAGATGGGACCCGAGGATATTGATGAGCTTGAATCGCTTACGGAGTTGGACCTCTACGAGGACTTTCTGAGGGGTGCTAATGGGTCTGGGAGAAGGGAGGACGATGAGTTCACGATGACTCCGTTACTCAGATTGATATTCGAGGAGCAAGAACGGCGACGAGAAGAGTTACAAGAGCAAAGACGACAATGGCAACGTTTAAGGGAATCGAAAGCAAACGCCAGGCAAGATGCCGTCGAGCAACCGTCAAGTCACAAGCGGGGACCGACTGTGGATCCAGACATTCAGGAGTCCGTCCCCGACCAATCCTTTACCGCCTGGCGATCCGCCAACTCCAACACAAACACAGATGAAGAGTTCCTCGCCTCCGCAAATTCCCCAGCATCCCGAGACATCACCTCCACATCTACATCCACTGAACGAAAGGTTCTTCCGGACGGATCGATCCAGACTAAGGTAGTCCGAAGAACCTGCTTCGCAGATGGAACGGAAGAGAGCAACGAGACTGTCAACGTGCTCAATAACCCTCGGCAAACTGACGAAGCTTCTCAGCAGGCGGGAGATGCTACTACTCCTTCAGATGAGGAAAGCGGCAAAGCGAAGAGCGGAGGCGGTTGGTTTTGGAAGGAGTAAAGTGATTTATGTCATCCGATCATTTATCTCTGCTTCTTCTCTTTCCCACGATCTCCTCTTCAACCAACCTTAAACACGATTCACATCTCACATCTCACATTCTCTATAATCCATTTATGATGTTTCATATGTACAAGATAACACCCACCCATCCACTGCCCCGCATTCTTTGCGTTCCCCACTATCACTAGCGATGTTTTCTTATACGATACTATACTCACTCAATACTTCATGTGTTCTATTTATGTCTTTTGGTCTTGGGTTTCAGGTGGTTGCTGCAAAGGATCTATATCTAGGGAAATTTCTGGCGTTTCTTTACTATTGTAGGATTTGGAAGCTCAATAGCAGTCAAGTATTTTTTATATTCAACACCCCCGAAGATTAAAATATGTAGTAATAAATCCAATAACGTCCTCGCTGGGCCATCCTTCTCAGGGGAGAGTTGATCTCAGGACTTTATATTCACGTGACCTGGATATAAACAAACGACAGCAACTCCAGCGCGTCTCTATCCTACAACAACCAACTCGGACGAAAAGCAAGAAGAATAGGGAGCCTTCCTCCGAATTTCAAACCACCGTATATACCATGCCCCGCCTAACCAAACTGCCTGCACCCCATTAAACCCCCCCCTCATCACCACCATCTACATCATCCCCCTTCTCCCCAATCACCATTACCCCCTAGCAACCATGCCCCCAAACCCAGCCCCCCCCTCCACATCCACATCCACATCCACATCAACCCCAACCCCCAAACCCATCCCCTCCTTCTACTGCTGCTACCTCCTCCGCTCTACCGTCCGCCACGCAAGCATGTACATCGGCTCAACGCCGAACCCAGCGCGACGCCTCTCGCAGCATAACGGTCTGGCGAGGGGAGGCGCGAATCGGACTTCGAGAGGGAATTTGAGGCCGTGGGAGATGGTTATGGTTGTTTGTGGGTTTGTGAGTAGGGTTGGGGCTTTGCAGTTTGAGTGAGTGCGTTTTTTACTTTTCTTCATGGGTTATGAAGGGGGTGGGTATATTATTTCTACTTATTTTAGGGGTATTTATTTATATACTTTACTTCAAAGGAGAGGGAGGAAGAGAAAATATGGTCTAGATAATCCCCAAACAAACAACTAACATCCATCATAGATGGGCCTGGCAAAACACCGAACGTTCCCGCCACAAAGACACAGATGACGAGGATAGCAGCAACCCCAAATCCTCGCAAGTCCGCATCTGCCCTCGAACAGGACGGGCATCGACTCGCGCCCCTCGCAAACGTTCAGGCGCGAGTTTAACGGATCACCTAGCCCACCTGCACTCCCTTTTACGTTCTACGTACTTCTCAAGCTGGCCGTTGGAAGTGCGCTTTTTCTCTGAGGATGTTTTTCGGGTGTGGTCTGTTTGGTCGGAGAGGGTGGATGGTGTGTTGCCGGGGAATGTTGATGTTGTGTTAGATGTGAGTATAGAGTCTGAGAACGGAGTTTCAGATACCGCGGCGCAGATACGGAGGCTTAAAGAGTTGGATGTTGGGTATTCTAGTATGAAGGAGTACGTTGAAAAGTGCGAGTTCTTGTTTGCTGAGGATGAGAGGATCGATTGTGGGGTGTGTAGGGAACGGGTTGACCCGGAAAAGGAGATAGCTGTGGTTTGTTCTCAGGGGATTTGTCGTTGTGCTTCGCATATACTCTGCCTCTCGACGAGGTTCTTAACTGAGGAGAAATCTTCGAAAATGGTCCCTACGGCGGGGACGTGTCCGACGTGTAAGTCGAGATTAAGTTGGCCAACGTTGATGAAGGAGCTTAGTTTGCGGAGTCGAGGGCAGAATGAGATTCGGAAGTTGAAGAAGACAAGGAGGAGGAACAGGGCGGCAGGTTCTGAGGATAGGCAGTTGGGGGAAAGCGACACGGATACGGCCGGCTACGACGATGCCGATGACTTAGATGATGGGATTCCTTTCGAGTTACCCGATCTTCCGGAGGAGGATGAGGACGAAGGTGTTGCGGAAAAGGGCTATGGTGCAGTCAATGGGTATAAGGAGGGCCTCGACGATGACTGGATGCTTTCTCTCAGCGACACATCCGATCATCGTCCGAAGCCGAAAAAGGGGTCAAAATCCAAAGTGTCAGAGTGGAAAGCGGAAGTGGTGATTGACGATACGGAATCAGACGACGCGGAAATAATCGAATGATAAATCATCCATCCCGATATCACAAACCAAGAGTGTGATCCAAAATTAAGAACCCTGGACAGCTCCAGCCTGCTCTCCACTAGGAACAAACGACCACGGCCCAAGCTTCCTCAGGGGTCCAATTGCATCCACGTTCTTCATGCATTCCAATACTGGTTCGAGGATATCCTGTGCGACCTCGGGCTCGGATCTACCCGCGTCGATGACACAGATCTCATCGTTATGAGGCATCTCGAGTAGCGATTTATACAGCTTGCGGACCCGAGTCTGCATACTGTTTGTTTCGTAACGCTCCCCGCCGAATCCTCCTCGCTTCGCTGCTTCTTCTGTAGAGATGTTGAGGAACAGGCATATATCGGGACGGGGCAACCCGACTTCGGGCTGCCATGCCCATTGGAGGGATAGGGTTGGGTTCTCCTTTGCGGCAGAATAGACTGCGCCGGAGTACGAATAGCGATCAATGATCACGCTGGTCCCATTGGCGATGTACTCTTGTATTTGTCCAGCTAGCTCCCATCTGTTGGCAGAGAAGAGGAGATGTATGGAATGGTCATCTAAGCTTGATTCCCCTCGTAGATAATTGTCTATCAGCTTGCCAATGGATGTCGTTCTATCTAATCTATGTCAGTAAATCTATTCCTGCGTGAGACCAAATATAAGCACACACCTGGGAATCTAATATATTTCACTGCGTGTCCCAGAGCCCGTAGGCTTTTAAGTAAAGTCTCGCATTGACTAGACTTGCCCGCGCGATCAAGTCCTTCGACCACAATCAACGCGCCTCTCCTCTCCGTCGGGGCGGCAGACTCCGTTTTTGACATAGTGACTACTTTCAACAACTTTCCTAGGGCTCAGGGGTCAGAACTTGAGTGTATCTACGACCTGTACAAAAGGTTGAGTGTAAGCATGTTCTTGTCGCGGGGTGAGTCCAGACATCCCACTTCTTTCTTCGCGTCGGAGGTCGAATTTTCCCCGTCAACGGCGCAACATCAACCTCAACTTCAAGATACTCCCAGCAACAACGCACAACGTCGGGATGAGCTGTGAAACAAGCTCCGAGCTACCGGATGAAATGCTCAGCTTCAACATTCTAAATTCTGCCCCTTCGATCCTTGCTCCACGACTCGGAAAACTGTCTCTCCCAGGAAGAAATGCTCTCCAAACACCATGCTATGTGCCCCTCACATCTCGGGGTGCTATACCCCATGTCACGCAGGATATGGTGAGAGATCATACGTCGGTCAATAGTCTATATATCGGTCTTGAAGATTGTGAGTACCGGGATACAAAGATCTTCTAGCTGGTGCTCAAGAAGCTAATTACACTGCTCGCATGAGCAGCCTAGTCATAGAAAGGAAAGCTTCCCGTAAAACTTCCCCAATCTACCAAATCGAAACGGAACCGCATGAATCCGCTCTTCGGAAGTTCTTATCCATACAAGATAACATTATCACGCTTCTAGGAGCCCGGAGGGTCCCACCGGTCGAGTGCCCGGCACATAATACAAACGATGCTATACAGATGTTAACATCCCTCGGGCATACTCAACTCCATACTAAAGATTATATAAAAACGACACAGACACTACGGCCGGATATTGTCATCGGTCTAGCGGACCGTGTGATAGGTCAGAAGCCGGGGGTCAAACGGCAGGTATGGATGGTGGATCGGACCCATGCGTGGACGAGGGATGCTTTGGAAGCGCTTTACGGAGGAGAGCCACATACTCGTTCCAAATCGTCATATTTCGCGCCCCTGCTGCCATTGGAAGGAGTGCAGCAGTCACTATACCTAGAGGATCTCGAGGACGAGATGAAGGACCATATTTCGGGGCTCTGTATCTTTGAACCTTCGTCTATCTCTATGATCACGGAGGGCATATCTGAACTCCCACGATTATCATTCAGCGAGCCCAAGACCCCTCAAGACGTGCTAAGAGAAGTGGCACTGGGGGTCGATATCACGGTGATTCCTTTCATCGGGGCAATCACCGATGCAGGAATTGCCCTTGACTTTACTTTCCCGGGCACTCGAGAAGATACCTCAAAACCCAAACCTCTAGGATTCGACATGTGGTCCCCTGATCACGCCAGGGACTTATCACCTCTCGTGAAAGACTGCCAATGTTATGCCTGCCGAAAGCACCATCGAGCATATATCCAACACCTCCTTTCAGCAAAGGAAATGCTGGCCTGGACACTCTTCCAAATCCACAACCACCACATAATGGATAACTTCTTCTCCGATATCCGAACCAGCATCGCCAATGGTACATTCGAACAAGATGTGGAAACTTTCCAGCGTGTTTATGACCATGAGCTACCTCAGCAATCTGGTCAAGGTCCAAGGTACACCCCAACCCTAATATCATCATTCTACTCATTTAAATGTCCAAATTCTCTAACATTAAATGTAGAATACGCGGATACCAGTACAAAAACGACCCGACTGTACCGAAGAAAAACCCCCGTGTCTACGGCCGTCTTGACGAAGCGGTTGAAAAGTTTACAGGTTCCGTGTCAGAATCTCCATCTGCTACGGCGACACCAGATACGGATGCAGAGGGATTGCAAGCACATGGATTTGCTCAACAGCAGAAATAGTACTGCTGTCTTTATAGGTCTGGATTAGCTCTGCGGGTCGGCGAATAGGAAAGGGAGTATACGTTGTGCCGGTTAGCGGGGCGTTGGATCCGGCCCTGATTGAATCGTCGTTCTGTCGAGTGTCATCGCTTTTCGTACGCGAGAATGCTGCTACTGTTTACGATTTAGCGTTTATCGTTTCGAGAATAGCGTCATCTCTTGTTGCTTTTACACGTTTCTGCCGTCGCTTCAAAGCGTCTACTGAATCTATATAAATCTCGACTCGTCTCTTCGAACGACGACGCACTCTGTCTTTCTTTCTTTTCTCTTCTCAATCTCTCTCGCTCAGTGCACTGCTCTCTTTCAAGATGTCGCTCTACTCGAGCAATGCTCTTTTTGAGTATGACGTCGTTCTCTTCCTTTTTTCACTTTGCAGCTACGAAGTTGTCCTGCAAAAGCCCAACCTAACCTCAAGCTTCGCCATGAGGTTGTTCGAGTGGAGGCAGATGTTGTTGCCGACGAATCGACTGGAAGGAGAGCAAGAAATATATCTGCAAAGCCGCTCCATTTGAAAACGGTGGACAGTATCAGAAGAATGAAGTGATATCGAAGATGACGTTTGCCTAATCTTGTTTCTTGGAACATTCAAAGGGCTCGGAAACTTGGAGAATTACTGCCTGGTACCTAAGACTAAAAGGAAGAGAGACTATCTGTGATGGAAAGGGTAATAGAATGATTAGGGCTAGAGGTTACGAAAGGAAAGAATCCCCTTTAGAAGGAGAAAGGGTAAGAGACCGGAGAAACGAGCCCCTGACGAACAGTTGTGCTGATCACATCTTGATATCCGCAACTCCATAAATTCTCTTTCTAAGCGCGTATAAATATTCGTGCTGAGGCGCATCAATTCTGTTTCTAAGCGCGTATAAATCTTACTGCTGAGGCGCAGCAATGAGGTGAGTGAGATGAGAAATCCCCTCCTCTGTCGCTTGATGATCAGCAGTCGCTCACTCGTGTTGTCTGATCTCAGCGCGGCAATGCTCACCTCCTAAACAAGATCGAAAGTGATCGAGATGTACAAATACTTTTGATTGGTGGGTCAGACTCAAGCTTGAGAAGTGCATTGAAGTTTCCCCTGAGCTCTGCACCCTCGAGCCTCTACAATGTGGTGGCTTTGTTCTTCCCGACCCTGCCAGGAAACTTGGGTCTACAGACAACCCTTTTCTATCTGGTGTTTCTAAACGCGTAAAGTGAAGGCTGTGTTAAACAGAAATAAGATCTCTCTTGAAGGATACTATTCTTAGTAGTAGTATCATCAGAGAAATGTCGCAGTCTGCAAATTTCAATATGTTTTGCCTGTCAGTTATTTGGGCATGAAGTCTATATAAGAGATGCAGAAGCCCACGACAGAACTCCCACATCACCATCATCGCCACCATCAAGAAGATTTAATTCTCAGAAGATTCAATTGTCCACCTCTTTCCCTCTTGCGGACCAACATTCAGCAATCATGCTTTCTCGACTTCCCACTTTTCTGCCGCTTTTCGCTCTCTCCGGGCTTCTTCCCACGGTCCATGCCGCCTGCGGCCTATCAAATATAATTGAAGACGGGGATAGGGGGGTCGAGACACGAGAGGAGCTTTGCAAGCCTCAGGGTGAGGATGCTTGGACATTTGGAATGCAACTGAGTCAAGTCAGCGTTCCAACATTCAACGGAGGTAATGCATACGGTGGAGTTGCTGGGAGCAATGCATTCATCGTTTACGACAATTACTGCGAGCGATTGGGGATTTACGAGCCGGAAAAGGACGACTGCGCTATCCCTTACGAGATTACCGAAACCTGGCTTCCGTGGGATATTATCATCGAACAGGTCAACTATAGCGTCGGTGATGGCGACTTTTCCTTCGCTTATGCCGCCGGCGACTACATGATTGGAGAAAACGGGGCCACCTGTGAGGAGATTGGCGGAGGCCTCCGCGTTGAGATAGGATGCAAATCCGCGTTCCCGGTCAATGGAGAGTAGGGGACTGAAGAGGTTGGAAACAGTGATGGGGTATATGTTAAAGAGGGGATTTGAGATGTACTTCTTTTTGTTCATGTGGTGCCACCCCCCGAGGAGGAGGTCCGGAGAATGGTACACAGGAGGCGGGATTGGGGGCGGAACGATATCTCAGGCCACTCGTTTCACGCCTGAGAATCGAGAGTGAGAGAGAGAGTGAGTGCCGGGGGGGGGGGGGGGGGGGGGGGGGGTGGGTGGGGGGGGGGGGGGGGGGGGGGGGTCAGGGACGGACTCCACCCCGCAATCAAACTCGACTAGATG